>MU266340.1:0-237720 GCA_021014945.1 Leucogyrophana mollusca
TCGGCAAATAGCCGAAAATGGCGCAAACGAAGTGCTAATGCCCGAAAAGTCAACCTGATTCTTCTCGCCCACCGTAGTCAAACAAAGTTCGGTTGGACCTGTTGGCTCGGGATGAAATGTTAACTCTCGGGCTCGGGCAGAGGTGGGTTCGTTTCCCACGCCCCCCATCGAACCTGGCAGGACCCTGACCCTACGGCAGGCCTCCTCGGGCTGGCGCCCAAAAATTATCGCTTTGTGCTGTTAGCTTTCTTCAAGCTGGGCATTATTACGAGGCTTTAGTTTCACGGACGGTTTCGGCTGTGCGGTGAAGGCGGAGAATTTCAGCTTGCAGTGATGCTGCTAACTAGAAAAGTAGATGGGCAAGGTTGAGTAAATTCAAATCTCGAGGTGCTACAACCACTTATACACTACTGTTCCCCAATCACAGTCGCGGTATAGCTGTAGCCTGCGGTAAGGCTGCCTGCCCGCGCTGCTCGTAGCGCTTCCGCCAGTCATATCGAGTGTCGGGAACCATCCGCATGCAACAACGCCCATGCTCTTTATAACAGAAGTGAAACGCTCACGGTTCATACCCTTTGCTCTTGTCAACACTGACTCTGAGTATCGAAGAGTTTGAGGCACTGGCGCAATGCCGTCCGTATAACGACCGCAAGGATCGCGATTACTGTACGCTGCACTTAGGCAAGAGAGGAGGAACGGCGCGACAAGACAAATTGGACTATAGCTCAGTACCAACGATCGCGTCTTTTACTGCTGCTCCAATTTGCGGTTGGTGTGGTCATCTTACTACGATATACACTGGATTGGGTGCACGCAAATCGCTGAAGCCCTTCGAACGGGACCCAGACACACGCATACTTCGCGCCTGGGTCGCTCACCTGCGTTCGTATTCCTGCGTCCCTTCTTCATGGAATGTCTTTGGCAACTGCTCAAGCGATCAACACAAGGCAGCATCTATTCCTGTCTCCACCCTGCGCTTGCGGGTGGCATCGGAGTGCCGCATGAATTGGCGTGACGTACCCACTCCTCCTGGAAACTTCTCTCGCTAGGACGAGTGCACTCATTCACGTCAGGCGACTCGGCCTCGTGAATTGTGAAGTTCTAACTGTCAGAAAAACACAAGCAATTTCCACGCCTGGAAGCTAGAGAAAAAACACGTGTGTCAGTGTTTTTAAATAACTGACTGTTAGCGCTGAAAAAGTATGTTGTTTGCAGTTGATACAGCAATACCACGATGAACGTGTTGTATTGTATTGCTTCTCTTCGAAGCGGTTGACAGTGCGACCTATGGTGCGAGTTCGATTCTCGGACCTGAAGGATAACCTATGTACCTCAGGTGGCCTTCCTTGGCGATAGTGGGCCGGAGGTTGTCCTCACTATCCACGAACGTGCATCGTATTCGGCCTCTACTTCATGTGCTTCGCCGTGCAGAGTCCAAAATATCTTCCGCCTGCATTTAAAGAGGCTGTCCGTCAGTGAATGTCTTGCAGGCGAGATTGACTTTGTGTCGCGCCCCGATATGAAACGATTCATTATCACAGCGTTGGCCCTTCTCCGGGTGGTCGCTGCCTCTGATGCTGCTGGCTTCAACTCGGCGTATACAGCACCCGGGACCTTTCCCACATCCGCGTTCGCGTCGTACTACAACGATCCTACAGCAACCTCTGCACAAGTCCAGCCTGTGGTCTCCGATCCCGTGACTGTATGTCTGTCATCTCCGAGTGTCGTACTGTCCTAACCGGAAATCTTTCAACGTTTAGCACAAGATATTCCCCGAATTCCTTACGGACCCTGAAAACTTCCCTAAGGTGGATTCATTTGAAATATTCCCCTGCATTGTGCCTTGAATATCCCCTCTGCAGAACGATACGGTTGATCCCCACCCGCTTCCCCCAAAAGCGTCGTCTGCCCAGCTCCTTGAGCTAGCATTGGCCCAGATCAAGTCTATTGTCACCAATCCAGCGATTGCGAATGACACGTGTGCACAGTGTTTGGCATCTTTGGAGGTCGCCAAATTCCTTGCTCTCGCGGCCCCGGAACAAGGCCCTGACCTCACAATAGCTCTTTGCGAGTACTTTGACTACTCTACGGCGCCGTCGACCTGTGCCCTCGACTATGAAAGAAATTCCATTGGCGCGGTGTTTACTCAGATCGTTTCGTTCGCTGACGTGGGAGGATACGATGGCCAGGTGATGTACACTTCGTACTCCAACCAAAACAGGCGATGCTGACGAACTCGTGAAGCTGATATGCGCCAACCAATTCAGTTCGTGCCCGGTGCCGCCTACTGCCCCTTTGAACCTAACAGGTTGGTTTGCGAAACCGAAACCTAACCCGCTCCCCCCGCCGAAGCAGCCCAGTGGCGAACGCCTCAAAGTTCTGCATGTCTCCGATGTCCACATTGATCCCAGTAATGATTCCCCCATGAGGCGTCAATGCTACTGCTGATCCTACCCGCTCGTAGGATATGCAACTGGTGCCGAGGCGAACTGCTCAGACTATATGTGCTGTCGCACAAATGTATTCAACGTGGACAGTCCGAACGTTACCCTCGTACCGGCTCCCCGCTATGGATCATACCTTTGGTGAGACTCTCGTCTTTAAAAGTTGGGTGGTGATACTGAGTTCCGTTTTATAGTGACACTCCCCTTTCTCTGCTAACATCGGTCATGCAAGCGATTCCGTCCCTTTCTGGCACCGAAGAAACGGGCTTCGCGTTCTCCCTCTTCACTGGTGATATAACGCCACATGATCCAGACAATCAGTATTCCCGGTAAGCACTCTCCGCCATGTCTAGATCCGGAAGCTCATATCCAGTCGGATGAAGGGCCTTTGTTGAATACTCAGAGGTATGTGTTTTCGAAACTTGGTAACTGCGCCCTCGGCTGAATAATTGCTTCTCAGATAGTTGTTTACGAGATGTTTAAGCGTTTCCTTGGTCCAGCCCCCGTATACGTCACAATTGGGAACCACGACACCTACAACCAGTACGTTTTGTTGCGGCCGACTTTCATCCTCTATGCTTAGATTCGTTGTTAGATTCCAGATGTCAACATACACGATCGGCGGCTACTTGTCTAAACAATACAATTGGTGCGCTCTCTATCTTTAGGACCGAGAATGTACCGATTCACGCGGACAGGCTCTACGAGCATATTTCTTCGATGTGGCTGTACGAAGGATGGCTTCCGGAAAATATCACCGACTTTGCGCGCACACATTACGCGGCGTATACTGTCCAACGCACTGACGGGCTAAGGATCATCTCACTCGATACAAATCTATGTGAGTTATTTCCAATGATATTAGCAGGTGGCGGTCTGACGTGCGGCTGGAACCGGCAGGGTATACGTACGTCGGATGCACACCCATCGCCTCATCCAGTGCTCCAACTTTCCATTCCACAGGTTGAATTACTTCAGCTACATCAACGCGACGGAGCCAGATCCGTATGGTATCATGAGGTTCCTTACGGACGAGCTTCAGGATGCGGAGGATACAGGCGATCGAGGTACGAGGTATATGGGGTGGAGGAACGAAGTTCGGCTAGCTGACATGTCTCTCCAGTCTGGATTATTGGACATGTTCTTAGCGGATGGGATGGAGGTGCCGCCCAGCTGAACCCAAGCAACCTATGCGAGTCCCTTGACCTTTCAGAACTTTCTAGTTGACGTTGCTCACCTTGGCTCTCTCAACAGTCTATCAAATGTAACTCGGGATCCATTATCACTCAGAGCTATACGGTGCTGACACAATGTATCAAACAGCGTTGACCGATTTTCGCCACACGTCATTGCAAGTAAGGCTGATGTGCATGCATCGACGTCGACCTTATCCTGATTCCGTTATCATTAATTAGACATCTTCTATGGGCACACACATGAAGACCAGTTGTCTGTGCGTGATTGTTGAAAGTTTTGTTTTTACAGCACGTCTAACGAACGTATACAGATCTTCTACGCTAACAACGGGACAGTTATGAATGCGGAGAATGCACTGGCTGTATCCTGGGTGTGTATTATTCTCCTTTACCATGCACACAACAATACTCACGATACCCTCACAGATCGCCCCTTCCATCACGCCTTTGACAAACTTGAACTCAGGCTTCCGTGTGTACGAAGTTGACTCCGCAGTGCGTGATAGAGCACCCAATGTGATCAGATCCTGGACGTTAACTGTTGCTGCTGCTGCTTAGACGTTTGATATCGTCGACTCTCATACGTGAGTTTGACTGCCGTCCGACTAACTTGAACTCGAAGCCGACTCATACCTTTTGATACAGGTGGAAAAGCTTGGTGAACGAGTTCCCTGAACTCGATGGACAGACCCAATTAGGCCCGACGTACACTTACGAATACAGTGCAAGAGAGGCGTACGGGCAGAACATCACCTGGGGCGAGAATGACCCGCTGAACGCCACTTGGTGGCATCTTGTCACTGAGCGTGAGTCCTCTTCATAGCCTTACCTTATCCACTCGTCCTTACACGACTTCACGCAGAAATGGAAATTAACTCTACCCTTGTGGAGGTCAGTAGTGATCATCTTCTGAGACAGTACTTCCGACTGATGGTTGATGCTAGACGTTCAACACGTACCAAGGTAAAAGCTCAGCAATGACTACGCCATGCACAGGCGAATGCATCCCCGCAAAAATTTGCTACATTCGCAGTGGCTCGGCCAGTCTCGCATACCAGAACTGTGCAGCAGGTTATGGATCTGTGCAGGGATGATCAGAGCACTAGTTCATCGCCAAGATATACACACACGAATACTCGTATCAACTAAGAATAGGAGCACAGCACTTCTCTTTCTGTCTCAGACGCGCGCAGATGTTTTCAAATAGCCCTCTTGGAGCTTGATCACGAACCATTCAACTACACAAGCGGGACGCGGATGAAAGCCAGGCAAAGATTAACGCCCTCGAAAGGACTCTCAGCAACGATGGTAGAAGATACTGCGGACTTAGCGCTCACGATTGCAACGACACCTGAGATCCAGAAGGCGTTGCCCGCTGGGGAGGTCTGGAACCGGAATATGATGGCGAAGAGAACACCTCCCAGGTTACCCATCGCTCCGACGATGCCACTCTGTAGCAGGCGTGAGCATGTGAGGGATGGACGGCTCGGTTCTATCGGTACTAACCATGAAGCCGTTAGAATCTAGGGATGTTTTCGTGCCACATGCATCAACAGATATATGCGATGTGGCAAAAGAGATGTCCTTACTCGGATTGCAATGAGGGACGAGCGAGAAATTGACCCCGTTAGCAGCCTCGTTGAACACTGCAACAATCACGAATAGTACAATTATGATGGTTACTGGGCGATCACCGTCAGCGGATCCACGGCAATAAGGCATGCTCAGCGTACAAGATGGATCAGATCGGCTATTGATGTAGAAGCCAAGGCCAATGCTCAAGATGCCTTGCATGATTCCGCAGGCAATCATGAGGTACTTTTTTCCTGGGACCTGAAGTGAAGTGTTACAATGTGCTTTACCCCACTATCCTCCACTTACGCCATATTTTGAGTAAATTCGATCGCCAAAGTATCCCCCTAGTAGTCATATTACATTTGATTAACGAGAACCTGAGATGAAGAGCGCACGAACCTAGGGGGCGAGTAATAATATTCAGGAAGCCGTATATCCCAGCAATCTGAGAATCGCGATTTAATAGACGAGAACACGGCTCCGTCAGATGGGAAGTCGTACATAGCCGGCTTTGGTTTGCCCGAAGGTGGGAGATTTCAGAAGAGCGTATAGCACATTAGCCAGGTTGGCGTCCATGGCAAGTTCGAAACCAAATGTCGTTAAATATGCAAGGGAAGGGAGCCAAGTAAGAGGGTTGACGAGGACCTCGTACGCGATGTTCCAGGTTAACGATTTACTTACCGCGACATCCAATCCAGAGACTAAATATGGGCACATTTCTCTGAGAAATCTTGTGAGAACATAATGCAATGATACAAACCTGGCTCGTCCACAGAAACAATCGTAATATCGACGTCCTGCGTGCTGCCATTTTTCTCGAGATCATCACCACCCACGACGGAGGGTTTTTCGCCAGTAATGGTTTCAGCTACGCCGCAAGGTTCTTCCGAGCCGGCCAGTCTAGCGGCAGCGATGTTATGGCGCTCGCTCCACCTGCCTGCCGGGTGGTCAGTGCCAAAAATAAGTGTTGCGGCGGCTACGGCGAGGAGGATGGGGACAGGGACAATGGCAAAAGCAGTGCGCCAAGCAACGTGAGACGACATTCCGTCCGCGAGTAGACTGTTGAACAGAGCTATCATAATGATGAAAGTGAAACCGCCTCCAGAGTTGCCCCACCCTCCGGCCAACGCGTTCGCTTGATAGAAAACGAATGTCAGCAGGCATGCGGACGGCTACTTAAGTAGAGACTCACCACGTCCTACGACGTTTTTGTCGAAAAATGTTGTGGTCCATGCCTGACAAGTTACGAAAGTACCTCCCAGAATGCCAATAAAGAAGCGGACAATGTATAGTCCATTAGCCGTCGATACTGTGCCGGCGAGGCCGGAGGGGACCGCGCCTAGGACCAGCAGTCCAGCCATCACCTTTCGCGGGCCATATCCTGAGTTCTTGGTCATTAGAGGTCTCCCCAAAGAGTCAGGGACGTACTGTCCACGAGGGGGCCCGCAATGACTCTCACAATGAGCGTGGAGCAAAGGGATATAACATTTGAGTTCCCTGTATTCACGTTGAGGGTGCCCGGCGCTATGGGCGTGAAGATGCGGCTTACCGACTTGTGCGGACGTTAACTTTAAATCCGTGGTGATGGCATCTGGTATGAGAGGCGAAAACGCAAACCACGACAAGCTTTCAATATTGAAAAATTGGTTCGCCAGTACCCTTCAGAGAAACATGCATATCTTACAAGGCAACAAAGAATCCTAGCCACGCCCTAGAATCAAAGTGTTAACAAAGTCGCCCCAAGGCCACCGCACCGGGGGAGCTCACAGATGAAAATTACGAGAGTACTGGTTATTTAATGAGAAGATAGGCAGCGTCGAGCATTTCAAGTTAGCAGAGTTGATTACTACGCGTCTGAGGTCGATGTGTCGACGCGCAGTTGTCTGGGTTGGGGCCATTTTCCAGCTAGAGCACGTTATTGATAGAAAGGGCTCTGAGCGAACGAATCAATGGGAGACGATAAGCGGCTTGACACGCCTGTAAAAAATGCGGGTGGGCAAACTCCCTGGCAGAGGCGTTCATTATCTGTATTTAGATGGAGTGTGTTTTCAACCTCATCCCTGAGCGCTATTGAGAGATAAGAAAACAAGGGTCTTCGCCCTGTATTCAAGAGATAAGGGCATATAATTGTCCCATGATTGGGGCTGTGGGGAAGACACCATCCCCCGCAATGATGGAGTTGATATCCTGATAAGAAGGATAGCGTAGAGATAAGATACAATCTCACCATATGTGGCCCAATGTTGGAATGTACGTAGTCCTAAGAGCGTCCTAAGCTCGAAAAGCTTGACGGCTCGCACCAGCTGGATCGCCTTCAGTGTGAATGGTACCTGGAAAAGTTTTTGCGTTGCTCGAAGAGAGCTGAGCGGTACAGACGCGTTCATGCAACCGCACGCGTTTCTCGGTGTCTCGCGGGGTCCATTCAGTGGAAGTATGATCTACAGTAGTGGCGACCTAGCTGCTAATGGGGCTGCAAAGTTGTTCAATGTTCTGGACTTCAATTTCTTCGAGTTGAAGAGACTCGTCCCAATGCGGAACGCCGCGATAGCGTCCACGTGACTGAAAAGAAACTGCTTTGGCTCTTCCGAGTCGGGGCCGCTATGTACTTGTATCTCCGATTCCTCGGTATCCCCAAAGTACGACCGGGCGTACACCCTATATACGGAGTCGGGTTGGCGCTTGCGCCCCTACGATCTATAAGCAAATGGCTGTAAAGTCGTTTTCACATCCGTCCTTCTCGCGCTTATTCTGTCAGAGATGTCGAGAGCAATTTGGCTGATAGCGAAATGGTCCCGGGGTGAAAAGGAAGTCTCTGGGCGTCTCAGCTATCGAATTATCCCACATCTTATCGCACCAATTGCTCTTCGCCTAACCCCCACTGAGTTTCAGGACAAGGGCAACGGAAATGTCTTCAGAACAGCCGGAAGGTTTTCCTCCAGTCAACGATGACCGACGCAAGACCATATTTGTTGTGGGTTTGGGGATGGTCGGCATAGGTAAGGGATCAGTGTTACGAGGTGACGCTCAGACGGAGACCTGACCAGCTTCAATCGCGAAGCGTTCATCGAGAAGATGTTGAATTTGGACGAACCGAAACGGTACCGTGTAGTTACATGTGGCGAGGGTGCGCCGAACTTCCCATCAAACATATGAGACGTGAAACACTTACATGCCAGCACCTCCCGCTCAGAAATACATCTAGCCTACAACCGGGTAGCTCTCACAGACTATTTTCAGCACCGCTCTGTCGAGAAACTCTATCTCAACCAAGGTAATCCGTGCATACGTATCATAGATCATCAAACTTACATTCTCGGTCTTGTATCATCTCCATAACAGTGGACTGGTATGCCCGACAAGATCCAGAGCGCTTTCTTTTTTACACTGGGGAACAAGTCACCTCCTTGGACACTGACACGCACTGTCTCACAACAAACAAAGGCCGTGTAGTAAAATATGACTATTGCGTGCTTGCAACGGGCTCCGAGAGTACACTCCCGTCTTACATTCCGCCCGCGAGGGCCGAGAAAACCCAAGGCACCTTTGTTTACAGAAATATTTCGGACCTTGACAAGATTCTTGCCTATTCCCAGAAAGATCATGTCAAAGGCGGCCGTGTTCGTTCTTCTTGACTGGTTTCTGACGATCTTTAATGTTTACCGAATCCTCTATTCACAGGCAGTCGTTGTTGGAGGTGGCCTCCTAGGTTTGGAGGCTGCCAAAGCCGTGTTCGACCTGTATGTCTCCATTTTCATGTCCTCGCTAGTTGTCTGTTGTTGATTTGCGCGAGTTCAGTGAGAGCCTTGGCGATGTCGCCATCATCAACCGCCAAGCATTCCCTCTCTCTCGTCAGCTTGACGACGAGGGCGGCGAAATCGTTCTCCGTCGTATTGAGGCTATGGGCGTCCAAGTGCTCACGAGGACCACCGTTGTGGACATCACTACCTCTCCCGAAGGTGTCCTGACTGGTCTCGTTTTGTCCAATGACCAACACCTTGATGCGAAGATGGTTATCTTCGCAATTGGTATCACTCCTCGCGATGACTTGGCAAGAAAATCTGGATTGAAGTGCCAGGACAAGGGTGGCATCGTGGTAGATGACTCGTTGAAGACAACTGCCGACGATGTCTACGCCATTGGTGAATGTGCCAGCTGGAAAGGCAACACGTATGGCTTGATTGCCCCCGGAGGTAACCCGGTCTCACCTTTTGCAATGAGGAAAAATGCGTTGATCAGTATCCTTAGTGGAAATGGCCGATATTCTCTCTTTTAATTTTACTCAGGTAGTAACTGGCGTCGGGGGATTCAAGCCGAGACAGATGGTCAGTCCAACAACCTAGCAGCGCTGGACGGAACTGATTCGTTTGCCTTGTTAGAACATGCCCGACTTGTCTACAAAGTTGAAGTTGATGGGTGTTGATGTAAGGCGTGGTGGTTTGATTCCCAGCTCCTGGCAACCCTTGCTCACGTATGCGCAGGTGGCATCGTTCGGTGATTATTTCGCAGATAAGCGAATTCCACGAGGGGTCGCCAAGACTCCCACGAGCAAAGTGGGAGTGGCAGCGGCAGAGCCACTCCCGCGCGACAAGGGAGATCGTCGTCCGAAAGCAGGGGAGCCCATCTGGGAGATTGAACGCGACGAAACACCCCGTGTTACTATCAAGATAGAGCCCACAGTAAGCAGCGAGACTGCAACAAATGGCGAGAAGAGCGGCCATCGACGTGCTGCTTCGGACGGTCCCATTGAATGCTTGACATATCGCGATCCGTTCGCATTCGTGTACAAGAAGTAATTTCATAAGTATGATTCCAAGAGGGCATGTCTGACGTTCACCTCAGATATATATTTACTGCGGACGGGAAGTACCTTCTTGGAGGTATGATGGTGGGCGATACTTCGGACTATGTCAAGCTCGTGTCGCTAGTTAAGAAGAAAGTATGTGTTCTCTCGAGTGAACCATGTCACAATCTCATGCCTTTCGCACAGAAAACTCTTGAAGAACCCCCGTCAAAGTTTATCATCGGCTCGGGAGGAAAGGGCGAAGAAGACGGCGCCGACCTTGATGACGATACTCAGATATGCAGCTGTCACGTGAGCTCCATTTTGCGCTCATTGACTGCGATCCTAATCTATGGCTACGTATCTGGATAGAACGTCACGAAAGGGGACATCGTGGCATCTGTGCAATCCGGTACTGAAACTCTCGCTGACCTCAAGGCTAAGACAAAGGCTGGAACCGGATGCGGTGGATGTATGCCTCTCGTCACAAGCATCTTCAAAGTATATTTCCCCTTCCATCCTTGTAACCTAGCTGACGAGTAATATCCGAAAGGCTGAAATGAAAAAAGCGGGACACGCGGTCTCGAGTAATCTGTGCCCTCACTTCGCGATGACTCGTCAGGAGCTATTCACTATCATAAAGTACGCTCATAGACGTTTACTCGAATTGGAAGTCCATGCTAACGAGTTTTATAAAGAATTCGCAAGTTGAAGACTTTCGCGGACGTCATCGCATCTGCTGGTGTTAAACGTGACTCCGTGGGATGTGAGACTTGCAAACCCGTTGTCGGTACGGATTCTAGCATGATATTGCCATAGCTTGTCGCTGATGCTACCAACATCCAGGTTCGATCCTGTCTTCGCTATACAACGAGCTTGTCATGGCCCCTGTCCACCACGCCAATCAAGATACCAATGATAGGCGCGTCGTTTCCGCACTAGCTGTAAGGCTTCAAGCTCTGATATTTTTGCTCTAGATATCTTGCCAATATCCAGCGAAATGGTATATAGGGTTAACTTGCGTTACTCGTGACAAAAATAACGGACTTTGTCTATTAGGCACCTTCTCGGTCGTTCCTCGAGTTGCAGGAGGAGAAGTAAGTTATGGTTGTTTTCCATTGTGCTACGAATGGGTGTACTAAATAAACCCTGACAGATAACCCCGGACAAGCTTATTGTCCTTGGCCAAGTTGCGAAGAAATGCGAGTGATGCTTTGGTCATGCTTACCTGACTGCTTACCGGTGTCTGTAGACAACTTGTACACCAAGATTACTGGAGGGTAAGTGCAAAGCGCCGTCCAAGCTTGTCGGAGACATTGACAACCACTTTCCAGGCAGCGTATTGATTTGTTCGGCGCGCAAAAACAGGATCTCCCTGACATCTGGGAAGAGCTAGTTGCGGCTGGATTCGAGAGCGGACACGCATATGGCGAGTACCCCATCTATACGTCACGCAGACTTGTGAATGCTATCGATCCGAGCAGGCAAGGCACTCCGTACTGTCAAATCATGCGTTGGTACTACCTGGTGTCGCTACGGCATTGGTGACTCTGTTGGAAGTGCGTACTGTTCGGCCCCGTTCAAGAGAAGCTGACTTATGCCTGTCGTATGTAGTGGCCATCTACCTTGAGGAACGCTACAAGGGTATTCGTTCACCCCACAAGTTAAAAGGCGGCGTTAGTGGCTGCGTCCGAGAGTGCGCTGAGGCGCAGTCGAAAGATTTCGGTTTGATTGCGACTGACAAAGGCTGGAACAGTTCGTCTTTTGTTGCTTTCCTATCCTATTTTATTATTGATGTCGAGCAGTATTCTTGGCCGGTAACGGTGGAACTACTCCGAGGCACGCTACGCTCTTTGCTAAAGACGTGCCGCCTTCGAAGGTGGTCCGTATCCTCGATCGTTTCCTCATGTATTATATCCGTTCGGCCGACAAGCTGATGCGGACTGCTCGATGGGTCGAGCAGTTTGAGGGCGGCATTGAGGTTCGTATATCAAAAGTACCATTGCGTCTTTTGGAGATTTGATATTCACGCGCTTACAGAGACTGAAGAAGATACTGTTGGATGACGAGCTTGGGCTTTGCGCAGAGCTCGAAAAGGAGATGGACGAGCTTGTGGGGACTTATGCGGATGAATGGAAGGCTGTGATTAAAGACCCTGCTAGGAAGCGGCAGTTCCGGCAGTTTGTCAACACCGTCAGTGCTTACTGCGGAGGTGGAAGTGCGGTGCTCACGGGAGATTGTTTTCAGGACGAGCGACGCCCCCAGATCGAAGCCATCAAGGAGAGAGGGCAGCAGCGCCCTGCGGATTGGCCTAAGCAATTCCCTCCCGCCAAACTTCATCCTTCGGCTATCGGTACCCCTAAGTCTGAATGGAAGTGGCGCAAATTAGCTACGGTCCATGACTTGACTCCTTCGGATGCGGCAACTACGTGCGTGGATTGTCTAGCTCACTTTCATTCTGACCAACATGGTATATCTCAGTTCTGCGGCTGTCAAATACGGGGATTCACAACTAGCAATATTTCATATACCCAATCGCGGGTATTATGCCACACAACAGGTATGAAACGATCAAACCTACAGCATGAGTGTCGTGCTGACGGTGTGGTTTAGATGTGCCCGCATAAACGAGCATTTGTTCTTGATCATGGTATTGTCGGTGATGATCTAAATGGAAACCTTTACGTCTCTTGTGAGTTAGAGGTTATCGATCCACTCGTTGATACTAAATGTCGCCCAGGCCCTCTTCACAAGCGAAATTTCCGCCTGTCCGATGGGGAATGCCTTAACGACGCAGAATACTCTATCATCGCATTTGACATCAAGCAAGAAGGCGATGACTTGTTTGTGCTACTACCAGAAGCGGAGGAGTTGGATACGGTGATTGGAACGAGCAAGTGGATGGTGAAACAGGCTTCGGCCGAGGTTGCCTCTCGTGGAGGCGGGAAAGCCATTGAGATCGTTGGTGTTGGTGTCGGGGCTCCTGACGGTGATGCTGCCGTGTCTGGGTGCGCTGGCGGAGGTGGGGGATCGTGCGGTGGGGGCAACCCGTTGCTGGATTGGTGAACATTGTACAAAAAATGTTGTCGGACATAGAGACGCGTGTTTATGAATAATTGATGTATGTACAGCCACGGGTCTGATTGTTATCCTTGACCATGTCTTTGCACACGCTCCCGTACGATCTGCTCTTCAACATCGCACAATATCTAGACGTAGATGATATTCATTCCATACAGGCTGTGAGTAACAAAAAAAAAAACGCTAGCCTATACTAGCTAACACCAGAAATAGTGTTGCAAATCGTTGCGGTTATTCACGCTAACACGACCCGTTTACCGTGCGCTCGCCCAGTCTCTCCTCCTGAGATCCCGCCCTCTGCCACTGCCTGCTTTCGCTCGCCTTCCAGACCTACATACACCCGATCTCATCCGCGCTGTAAATCGCGCACACTCCTTCGACCGCGCCTGGAGAGTCCGCCCTCCCCGCCCGGCATCAGCCAACTGGTATACAGTCATCTCAGCGCCTCCGGGCGAAGAGATCGACTGGCTCTCACCGATCACAAGCTCCTACACCCTCTGCGCGACCAAGAGCGGAAAGGTGGTCTGTTGGGACGTCGAGAAGGACCTCTGTCTCGCCGAGTGGGATCCACGTCAGCTGGAGCTTAAACCCACCGCAAAGGGTCTTCCGGGTCGCGAGTGGGAACTATGGAAGTGTAGAGTCGAGTTCGACGAACAAGCTGTGTATTTCACGATGGCGAGAGTGATAAAGAAATCGTGAGTCCTTGTCTTTTACCTGATCGTTTGTTCGTCAGTTTGCGAACTTTTATGTACTGTTTCGCCATCATTCACCTTGAATGGCGATTGCGATGGTGCTTTGCCATTTCCCATCGCTTCACCATTGGCTGCACAATTTGTGTCTTGAATTCGACTCGTACGATCATCTTGTACCTCCCAGTACCCTCTTCTACTTGCCGATGCCACTCACCTCCCTATGACCGCACCCTTCCGAAAGGTCCACTAACTAAATGCAACAGGTACGACGACGACCGCGTGATGGAGTTCGTGCTCATGAAGCTCGCCTTTCCGCCAGACGATCCGGCTCCTCCTTCTCTCACATCTCCGCTGTCCCCAGTGATGAGGACTGCCCAACTATCGCCGAGGGTGACGACGGTGCAAACTCCTTCCCCGGCGATGATCCCAATACCGATATCCCCAACTTCCCCACAGGCGTCTTTGCCTCCTTCCTCCTCGCCGGGTTCGTCCTTCTTAGATCATGATGCCGACGAGGGAAGCGAGGAGGAAGGGATGAGCATTGGTGCGGGCACTCCAGTTGGTGCACCGAATCCATCTGGCGTTTCCGCAAACCCGCCGGGGACTTCGGCGGCCCAGTCCAACGTTTCTAGCAGCCCAACCTTTCACCCCCTCACGACGTTCCACACGCGAGGTGTTGTCATGAACGTCTTTCTTCTTGACCCACCGCGTCGCCTCTTGAGCGCGTTTGTGTGGGTCGCTAGTAGTAATACAATCGGTAAGTGGCATGCTCTTGGGTACTTTACATCCTTGTGTGTTTTGAAGTGAAAGTGGTATTTTTCCGCACCTTTATCTTCCCACCTCATACGAAGCAAGGCTAATGGTGTATCTCTTACTTTTCTCCTGCATGACCACACGGCTCTCGCCTGCTTCGCTTCAAATCAATATCGCCACGTCCACTTCTCTATCCCCATACCACCCCACATTTCAATGAACCGACCTGACGATACGAACTCGCACGACTCAAAACCAAAATCTAGGCCTATACGTCCTTCTTGACTGGGACAAGGACGAGTACGTGTTCATCGATACCGGAGTCGGATGTGTGAGTGTCTTGTGTTCTTGTGATTGTGTGCCCATCAGGGCATCTATTGTCCGCCGCAGTTGGAAACGAGCGGGGCGCTGGGGCATGTTCAATGCAACTGGCGCACCCCCCGGTGGGATTGGGGATGGCGACGAGACTTTTGGTCGTTGTTACACCTTTCATTTCATTTTCCTTTTTTCACGCTATGTCCAATTTACTTGCCTCTTTCGTTCCTCGTACGAAGCGCTAACTCATAATATTATTCTCTCTCTCCTCCCCCTTTCTTTCCTTATTATGCCCTTCTTCCACTCACACCTGCCCCCACAACCCACCTCTCGACGCAGTTAATATCCTCCAACTGGTCCTGCATCCTCCACGATGACCAGATCGTGATCCACTCTGAAGAAACAGACGCTGCCTTCCAGCACTTCTACCCGCTCGATCTGCTGAGGCGGTACGTGAGACCGCGGCGGAGACACTCTAGTAGCGGCTCGAATTCGACTGATGTGGAGCAGAGTGGCAGTGGCAGTGGCAGTGAAGAAGCCGACGGGGAGGCCGAGGTGAGCGTGAGTGTGAATGCGAGCGCCGACACTACGCTGGGGAGCGGCAATGGGACGGACGGAGGCGGGATAGGCAGGGGGCGGGAGAGGGAAGTTCTCCCGACGATTACAGCAGCTCTGCCGCCCGTCAAGTCGATTTCGAAGAAGTTCATCTTCCCTCCTGCCCCTACAGAGCCCGCTTCTGCGAATGGGGATGGGGGTGGGGGTGCCGGTGGGGACGGGGGCGGTGCCGGTGGGAGCGGAAGCGGTCTGACGATTGGGGGTCCGTCAATGGGGATGATCGGGGTTAGGTCTTCTGCACCCCGATTAGCTACCGAGGTGGTGCAGGCAGAGACTACTGGACAATCGGACAGCGTGGGTACCAGTACTACAACAGCGGAGGTAACACCGGCATCGGACAGCGCAGAGGGGGCAGTGGAAGCTGCCGGGAAGGGGAAGGGGAAGGCAAGGGCTAACGAGCGGAGGAATGGCAGGGCGAAGGCTGATGTGGGCGACATGGGGAAAGGAAAAGGCAAGATGCGTGCGGACGAGGAAGACGGTGATGAAGACGAGGAAGAGGAGGACGTGAATGGCAGCGAGGACGAGGAAACGGCGCTCCTCGTAGATGTGGACGGCGACTCGGAGATGCCAACATTTACAGAGGATGCTGAGCCTGGCCCGAGCGGGGCTGCCCAACCGGACGACCCCTCGTCCCAACATCACCTTCCTGTTAGCATCTCCACGCCTCCGCCCGCCGTCGAAACAAATCCGAACCCATACCCCTTCCCGCCATGGTACCCCGAATCTGCGCACTTCGTGCGCCAATGGTGGCCGACCCTTCCCGGCGTCCCGCGGCTAAGCTGTACAGTCGTCCTTCTCGCAGCACACGACCCCGACACGCACCGTACGCGCTTCGTTTTGGCCCAGCATTATTTCAGAGTGCCAATCGTGCGCGATGAGCCCGTGGCAGGTGAGGACGCAGGAAGCGGGTCCGGAGTAGGAACTGCGAGCGGGCACATCGACGACGACGATATGTTGCACCTTTGGTACGTGTCAACGCCCTTTGAGGTCGTCTGCGTGCTCGATAGTCCCTCGGAAGTGGACGAGGACGAGGAGGAAGGGGGAGACCGCCCTCGCCCGCTTGTGGCCGTGGACTTTGGGCACGCAGTGTGGGTCGAGTACAAGGGCGACCCTGGGGGCGTGTACGGAGTTGATCCATCCAGGCTGTTACATCCGACTGACGAGGATGCTTTTGGGGAGATGGAGGGAGATGCGGTGATCGTGAACTGGACTGGGCCAGCGTCGGGTGGTGACCACGACGCGGCAGATGAGGAGGGCGAGGGCGAAGAGAATGGCGAAGGCGAAGGCGACACGAGCGCTCACAACGGAACGATCCTTGACCCCCGCCGGCATCACGTGCCCAAGTGCCTGCGCTTTGTGACTTTCCCGCCTGTCGGTGGAGGCGGTAGGGTAGGCGCAAGGCAAGCCGCGACAGTGCGCACGCTGGAGGTGCCGGATGAGCTAGACCTCAACATGGTTGAAACAATCAACATCGATCAGAGTCAGGGGGCCGTGATTTTGTCAGTGAAGGAGGGGAAGATTTTCATTTTGCGGTATGAGTGAACGGCGGTGATTCGGATTGGGGGGTGATAGCGATGGGCAGCTCGCTTAGGGGGGATGACAGGCTGACAGAGGCGCGGCGACACGATATCTAGTTTCAACACTCAAACATTCAATGTGCATATGTAGCTTTGTTGTACATGAACCCTATCTAATATCCATACATCACGGAGCCGGACTACCTTTACAGTCTTAGGCACACTCGCGGAAGGTGTCTGCACCGCGCCAGTATTAACATGGTGACGGGTAGAAGTCTTTGGCCCGTGTCCGCAACGAGGTCCGTTTGAAATGACCTTAGGCTTGTGACTCAAACACAGCGATTGGAAGCTAAGGTCGCGATCGCCACGACCTAACCACACTTACCCCTAGCGCTGACTTAGAAGCGCAACCACACATTAGTAAAGGTGAAAGATGAAAGATGTCCTACTCTTAGTGAAAGGAGAGGCCAGGTTTTTGCAGCATAAGGTCGTGGCAGCCCACGAGGCTCTCCCAGCCTCATGCCTAAAACGCGACGGAGTCATCCCAAGTGGACGCCATCCCCTTCTCTCGGTGCCATACAAACCACCACCACCACGATCTACGAGCGCGATGAATTGGTTATTCAAATCTGGATCACCCCCCGAGAAACAGGTCAGGACATCCACAGTGACGAGGCAACCTGACCACCGAGAATGGGAGGAAGTTTCCCCGGTGAAAGAGGAACGCGATCAAGATGTAGTCAGCTTGGATGGGAGCGAGATGCGTCTGCTCGAACTCCAGAGGAAGCTCGAAGAGATGCAGCAGGAGAGGGACGTGCTTGCTCACGAGGTGCGGGAGCTGAAGAAGGAAAACGCGGAGTTAAGGAAGGAGATGGAGAGCAAGGAGAAGTTGCATGCGAAGGTGGGGGAGCTACGCCAGAAGCTCAAGGAGATGACTGTCGAGAGGGACAAGGCTAAACGGGAGAAGGAAGAGACTTTGGCTTCGTTGTCGAAGGAGAACGACGTGCTGAAGACGCAATCGCGAAAAGCCGATACGGAGATGAAGGATATCGTCGAGAAGCTGAACAGCGCCAAGCTTCACGCTGAGGAGGCACTTCAGGCGTCGAAGAAAGCACTGGAGGATCGCACACGGCAGTCTGACGATAGGGCCTCGCGCATCGACTCGCTGCGAAAGGAGCTGGGGGCCATAAGAGGAGACGCAAGAGATGCAGGGGATAAGTCGGCGATGTTGGAGAGAGAATTGGTGGCGAGGAACGCACAACTAGCAGAGGCGAAAGAAGCGTACAATCGTCAGGGAAAGGACTTCAAAGCTCTCAATGACGAATCTACCCACACGAAAAAGCAGTACAACCAACTCCTCGCGCTGCTCGAAGACCGTACCTCAGAGCTCAAAGGTGCTCAGAGCTTCCTCACCACAGCCGATACATTTTCTGGAGCCGAAGTCGTCAGCACGCTGCAGAAACTTAACGCCGAGATCCTTCAGACCACAGCGTTCATGGCGGAGTCGGTGGAGGCTTCATTTACATTCGAGAAGCGGGAGACCCCGACTGAGGAACAGTTGGCTGCTTCACAGAGGGCTGCGATGGGAGTTGGAGCGAGTGTCGTCCACTTCCTGGGCTGCAAAAAGCACAAGGACGATCCTATTCTCATCCAAATCGCATCCCAAGCATTCTTTGCCCTGTACCTGCGGTGGATCGCAAAGTCGTGGATCATCGGGGACAAAACTTACGACCGCTTCCTTGATACTGTCTATGGGAGGATTCGAGATGCCGGTAAGTCTCGCCCAACACCACAGAGCGACTTCAATGACTCACGCGGTGTCTGGCACAGAGGCTCAAGCTATCTCAGGTAGATGGCGTGCTCTTACCCGCGCACATATCCAGCAGGCCCAGCATGACGAAGCCCAGCGCATCGCATCCCTCGTTAACGCGATTGTGAGCGGGTTAGCGGACATTTTGCTCGCAGCAGGCTGCAGTGCGCCCGTAGAAGAGCTACGCGAAGCACTGAAGAAGAGGTTCAACGAGAAGATAGCGGTCATGGTCGAATTAGCCATGCGTATCAACAGAGTGATAGGCGAGGACGTCACCTCTGGGAACCTCGAAGTCGTCGCGATTAGCTCAGCAGCACCATTTGATAAGGCGACCATGGAAGATGCATACGAAGACGGACGTGCGGACCTCAAGGCGTCAGATAATAACCGTGTGCTCTGCCCTACCGACCTTGGCCTCCGAAGACTCACGCGCATTTCGACCATCGGACAAAGTCAATGGGAGGAGAAGCTCCTGCTCAGACCGAAAGTTGCGTTGGAGTCTGTTGTAGATAACGTGGACGACTGGTGATGCATACAAAGATGGATGATGGTGTAGAAAGATGTGACAGGTATATTCTCTATACATTTTCCAATTTGATCTTCTTTACACCTGAGAAATATTTATGAGATTGTGGCTTTTGTACGTTTTACGCATCCGTACCTATCACTTCGTTGACGTCTATCTCTGAAATCTCTCTTTTTGGCTTGACTGGAACCAGCTAAGTCACCACCCAAGAACAAATCACGATAGCGCACTTACCAATACGCTGACTCTGATCCTGTACTGATGATGCCTGATTTGTTGAGGGAACAAGACCCTGGCGCCGCATAAATTCGTTGAAAGCGTCCGTTAGCTCTGAGGAGGGCGCCTCGCCTAGTTGCATGGATTAACGTGGCAGAAAAAGGTCAATAAAGTCTAGTAAGCTCACCTGAATCATTTGGATCGGCGGAGAGTTCCTCATCTGAAGGTTCGTCTTTTGCCTCGAGCTTCATTGTCAACGTCGGGATCTGCTCCTCCTTGACTTCGATCTTAGTCTGTAACAACAGTTTCGCTTCTTCCTCTATGAGCGGGGTAAGCATTCGTTACCCGCCACAAGCACTGTCACCTGTAACCTTGCTCATATGGATCCAATTTCCTGATATATTTCGGCACTGCTTCCTCCGCCTTAACATCAGGGTCATTAGCAGCTAGTCCATGTTCTTCAGGTTGCGCGTGGGCACTCGGAGCATCCGGGTAACGTGTATGAGCTGGATGGTGGGTTGGAGGCACGTATGGTTTGAAGAGAGCCTGCGCGGGTTATAAGTGACCCATAGCGCAATACAGGAAGTCACATACCGCAGGTTCAGGAGACTGAGGCAGAGTTGCAACTGGCTCCGGCACTGGTGGTGTGGTGGGCACTGATTCTGGGGTGGGCTTTTCGACTGGACGGGGCGGTATAGGTATAGGTAGAACCAGATTCTTTATGGTAGTGATTGGCTGAACCCAGCGCGGCTCAGGGTATGGTATCGTAACCGGCGCCCCCGGCCCAAGATTTTGTGGGTAGTACTCTGCCCAACTGTCTGGACGACGAATGATTTAGGCACACCCAGTGGTCGCACGGGAAATCACTTACGATTTGCGGGGTCGCCGTTATTTTGATAGTTGTACTCAAAAACATAGGATGACCCGGCGTCATTGGTATGGCCTTTCCAAAATGTTGCCCACCGATGCTCTCCAAGCAACGGACGAATGTTAGTTCCAAGTGGGAGTTGAACTATCACCTCGTCCCGCTGGACAGCCGAAGCTCGCTTATCATCATTTATCCATAGCATGGCAATTCCTGAACATACGTACGGTTCCCATCATGAATACACTCTCGGGCATCGCGTTGACTCCCTTGTCTTGCAGTACGATATGCACCCAGGTACCCAGACGATTGACATCGTTGTCACCGCGGTCCCTACTGGAGGAAGCCATGCCCCAAGGCTTCGCTACTACAGCATACTCTGAACTGCGGTTTGTGTAAGGAGGCCCAGCCTTCTTTCCTTTTGCCATGGTGGGTGACTCTGAAAGGTTGGGTGAAGAGCGGGTTCAAGCTCCTCCATTAATTGTTTGGGAGACGCGCTTCTCGCGGCCTTCAAATTGTGATTTCTGGGAATCCTCCAACGAGGCTGGCAAGGACGGGTATGATGGCCTTCTGTCATGAAGCCCTGTACTAACTTGGATCTGACCGTGACGAAGACGAACCAACATGCGAGCATTTTGTGACGCCAACAAACCAAGAACAGTTCCTGTGGAAACATGTCACTTCAAGTTAAATGAAGCTACTGAGGTTTTTGTAGCCTAGGTGTGTTCGGGGGGAAAGCTGTGTTTTCCAGTGTGCAGTTATCACAGTGGTAGTAGGGTCCACAGTGTACTACTGACATGTCAACCACTCCACTTTAACGACCCCTTCGCTCCCCCGCCAAGGTTTTTCCACCACTGTCCATCTGCAGAGCTCAACTGCTTTAAATGAGATTTGTCGCCACCCTTTGTCCGTTTTTCTATGGTAGACAGACCAGAGCTTATTCCCCTCTTTCCTCCACCCGGAAACTCCTTCGGTCTACCTTTTGTCTTCGATTCGGCGGGCTGGCCCTCAGCCTCGTCTTCTTCGCGTCCTTTCCGCTTCCTCGCGGATGCCCAACCACCAGGCGTCGGTGGCCGGTTCCCCTTCTCCCACTCCTTCCGGTGTAACCTGAATACAGCCATCGTAGCTCTCGCATCCGTCACCTACAAAGTTAGTGAGAAGCTGCTCTGTAGAACGCCGCATGTTGATCCCGCACACTGGAATGTTCTCCGCCCTGGATAGTGGCATTGAGCTCCTGCTTGACGAGATTTCGAAGAGCAGGTCGATTGCTCTTAGTCACTTTGTGCTTGGCAGCCAGTTGCTGCGTATCTCGCGTCATTGGCCCGGGATGTGATAATAGCAGGACCTGTTGCTACTGTAAGCCCTTGAGCGTCGCAGTGTTCTGGGGAATCACCTTGAGATCGTTGTGTACGGCATGCCCAACCAATATTCGGTCTTTCAACAACTCGGCAACATTTTTCTGGACATCACCAAAGGGCTTAGCTTGGATGGAGTCAGAACCACACCCTACGCGTTGTTTGGGTATCATGAAGCATACCTTTGATCATGTCCGTCGCACGTATCCCACTCCACTGTGTCCGGTAGTCCACCACCCGTTCCTTTTGCTTTACGAACTCATCGAGTAGCACAGCACCGTAATAGTTGACCAAACTGACACGAGCGAGAGAAGACTCCTCGCCGTCGAGGCCGATCCCCACCATTTCGCAATCAAGGGCAAGGTACTTCCCAGGGCTAGCTACATAGATGAGATCGAGGCTCCCCCGACGAAAACGAAGAGATAATCTGGACTTACGCTTCGTGGTTGGACGTATACTCTAGTTTTCCAAAAATCATCTTACGCAGCGTCGCGATAGACTCTCCATTGCGTGATTCATGGGTTTCGAAATCTAGCTCCTCATTACTAGTAGTTAGTACAGGCACATGGTGTCCCCGAGGGAAGGACGCTGGCACTTCGACATCGACTGTGGTAGAACTCGGTCCTGGGACGCTGGAAGCCTCGGTGTGGTCTACTTTTCGCCGTTTTCGCTCTGGGCTATTTCTCCGGGACTTCGTAGATGGTGCAAGTTTCTGTAGGATCGAGGATTCAGTTTACGTCTGCATCCATCTGCATCCTTCGAGGCTGAATGCTTTTCGCACCTTTTGCAATGCGAACCAGTTGGATGAAGCAGGTGCGTTTTTCACGCTCTGCTCAATTTTCTTTGGCATGTCAAGCGCAATCGAAGATCGTACGGCGGCCCCTGCAAAATTTGTACTGAGCTCGGATAGATCGAGGTCCCCACAATAACTTCAATAAGAATAAGAATATCGCAGTCTCGGTATTCGTTCCAGTGATTGGCTAGTATGACGATGAGCGTGGGACTTCAAATCACGTCAGTCTCATGCCTTCAAAGCTCACAAGCTCGCCCAAAAGATGCATCGCTTGATTCCTTGCTACAATTTCCCCACGTCTTCAGTTCGGGAAGCCATTACGGTGCAGGATGACTTACCTTTCCACCGTCAATGAGCTGCTCGCGGGCAGCGTAGGTGGCGCCGCTCAGGTGCTCGTCGGGCAACCACTCGACACCATCAAGACGCGTGCACAGATCGCACCCAGTCTGTCCAATCTGCTTGTCATTATACCAATTGCTAATGGTCTCCTGCATACTAATAGAGGGCATGTTTGTAAGTCCTTGTGTCGCGTCGGCTTCGCTCGAGTAGGCTCACGCGATCTCCCTCTCAAGAAAGGCCCCATGGATATCTTAGCCCAGACTCTCCGGAAGGAGGGATTCTTCGCATTATACAAAGGTATTGGATTCATGCACAGTTTTTGGGGGTCCTTCTGACGCGTCTCTGAAGGCATGGCCAGCCCTCTGATCGGGATAGCGGGCGTCAACTCGTTACTATTTGCTTCATACGCATATTCGAAGCGTATAGTGTCACCATTTCCACAGCTTTCCCTGAAGGAGACCGCGATCGCAGGCGCAATGGCAGGGGCCGCAAACGCTATTCTCGCTAGTCCAGGTCCGTCCCTCCGACGGCTTCATGTTGCAGGTCGCTGACCCTGTGCAAAAGTGGAAATGTTCAAAGTCCGTATGCAGGGTCAGTATGGCGCCGCTACAGATAAACGACTGAGGGACGTCGCGAAAGAGATGTGGACGCAGTGGGGGCTTCGACAAGGTATCATGCGTGGTTACTGGGTAGGTTATCTGGGACTTCTCGACAAACGACGAGGGCGTCTTATTTCACTTAACTACTAGATAACCTTCGCGAGAGAGATACCGGCCTATGCTGGGTGCGTATGAAAATATCAGGTTCTTAATAGAAACAATAGTCGCTGATCGTAACTAAACCAGCTTTTACACAGGTATTTGCTCCCACCCAGACTGTCCGGATGTTCCCCTGACAGTATGTTTCCTACTTTTAGCATTTGAATTCTCGAAGCGCAAATTCAAAGCAACGTACGGTGAACAATTACCCGTCTGGGCCCTGCTCGCAAGCGGATCCACCGGAGGGGTACGCAGACTTGACACGCTTTCATGAGGCATTCTGACTCTTCTAAAGATCGCATATTGGCTGGCTTGTTATCCATTGGGTCAATCAATTCACTTTCTCTCCAATGTCCGCTCCTTACGCTATGATGTCCACATAGATGTTGTCAAATCGAGGGTCCAGCTAAGGGGCACACCACCTGTTGGCAAGCCATGGCAGTACATCAACAGCGAAATGCAAGCCGTTGTTGCTGAATCCGGAATGTAAGTGCTCAGTCTGTCTTGATTGAGTCGTAATTACTGACACGCGGTATCACCATAGAGCTGGACTTTTCCGCGGCCTATCTCCATCGTGTGAGTCAAAGGACCAACATTCTATGTAGCATTGTTATTAATCGACTGCGTACCTCCTTCCGATAAGTGCTGAGGAGGTGCGTGATATGGTTGTTTTCCTTGTGAAGCATAGTGATTCAAAGGGCTTCTTAGCATACCCGCCGCAGCAAGCACGTTTGCGGCCTTCGAATTGACTAGGGGTAAGGACTGCTTCACTCACGACTGCCCTCTATTCTGATACCCCCATGCAGAATTCCTTCGAGAATCAACAGGCGAATGATTGTTTTCTAACTAGGAAAACGTGTATTTACAAAGAACTGAACGCATATTGTGCATGAAAAGCATGCGGTTCACCTACAATCACGCACCCCCCGCGCGCGTGGTAACCATATCTTCGCACATGAATCACTGGGCTGCCTCCACGACCTGATCGAAGACCACAGTCGCCGGTCCCCTACACGAGGCGCTGAGTTAGCGACGCGGCAATAACACAAGAGCTGTGCATGTATTACCTGATCTCTTTCCCCTGGGCGCCATAGGAATTACTGAGGTCAGTGCAAGTGCTTTCATTAAGTGCGAGCACTCACATTCTCCATCCAGCTGATCTGCGCCTGCAGCTCCGTGAGACCAAACATGAGGATGATGCTGAATTCTTGGCGATAGAACTGCACCCCGCCGTATCCTTTCCGCGGACTGATGCTCTTTGACACTTGTGATGTGTTGGCATGCACTGTGCACAGGTTCGAGAACATGCCTGCATTTTCACGCAATCAACATCAGTTGTCTGTTTGGTAAACGATACTCACCTGGATCCGTGTCTGTCCACTTAGGATCAGGGTTGTCTCCCCTGTAGCAAACAATCTCCGTCGCGATCGAATCACATGTCGACTTCTCAGCACATTCAGTGATGAACTCCTTGCGGAACTCCTTGCTCTCGGAGATTCTTGTCCCCTGTGCGTTTGGTTAATGATGGATGGATCCTAGGAGAACACAGGTGTGTAATCATACCTTGGTCAAGATGGCACTGAAGGCGTTTGGTATCACTGTCCTTCCCGAAGGACGCGGGATAGCCGTATGTGTGCGGAGCTTGTGTTGCGGGTCATCTTTGTTGAACTCGATGGCACAGCGTGTGCCGTAGGTGAATCTCGAAACCCTCGCATTGACACGATGGTCTAAATAGAATGCGACAGCGCCGTCTGCAACTGCCTTACTCCTAGAAAAAGACGAGGGTGAGCGCTAGATTGCTTTCTGGTGATAAACCACTCACGTGTGATTGTCCGGTCGACAGAACTCGAGTCCGAGGGATTGCATGTGAGTCTGCAATCTCGAGAAGAGCCAGCTACTTGCCGCAAATCCGCCTACGAGAAAGACCGTCTAGGTTCTGGCTATGAGATGTGCGTTACAATGACAGAATTTGGACATGACTGACACGTATTGGTTTAGTTGCCGCTCGGCGCTGAATATCGATAGCCTCGATAACAGCTTTGATGGAAGGCTCGAATAGCGTAGCGACATCAGTTCTGGTTGACAAAAACGTTAAAACATCTTATGGTCGGCGGTGTTGGTTTTCGCTCACCCTGGAAGTTTCAGCTGGCCCGAACGTATATTGAACGCCGGATCTTTGTCTCGCACTGTGCCAAATCTGATATAAGATGGCTCAGAAGGGTTGCTAAACCTCAGTTTCGCGGTCCTATCGAATTCCGCCGTCATCTGGGTGATGTCCTCTTTGCTCCCAAACTTCGATTCTCTCAATTGGGCTAACAGCGTGATCCTCAGGAGAAATTAAATTTAAGGATTGGTATGTACTTACCCTCAAGGAACTCGCGAGCGCGACGACTGACGAAAACTGATCCCTGCAGGTGACCTATCGACAAAAAGTGTGAGGTTCAGTTACACACTAGGTCGGAAGGTCATACATTCTGCTGGTGCAATCTCTTCCAACGACGACGGTGACACCGTCATATAGTAGGCGCTGAGATCGATGGTTCCACCTCCGGCGTCGACGATAACCACCCCCTGGTCACTCTAAGAGGAAGAGCCATTGATCCGTACCGTGACCTTCTTCGCAGATAGAATTAAACCGACCTTCAGTGCATCTGATGCAAGGCCACTCCCAAGGCAGAAGTGAAGACTCGCTTCGCCTTCAGTGACAAGCTGAATCCTCGACTGATCTTCCGGTGAATCGGAGACAAGTCCTGCAAGAACAGCAGCACGCCGGATTTGAGTCTGCTGTGGCCCTTCCCACCCATTCGGATGGCTCAAAACGAAATCGATATTGTTCTCAACGGATCGCCATAGGTCGCTGCCGTTGGCGTGGGTTTCTTCGATGTAAGTCCTCGCGCACTGGAAAAGATATTTCATGAAGTCGCCAAGGACTTCTATGGCAGTCTTGTTTGGCGGTAATGAAGGGATGTCTTGGTCGCTGACATGGGACGAGGTCATATTCCTCGGACGCAGGTGAAGTTTCCACCTATTTGAGGCTTCAGTGTCTTGTTCACTCAACGGAATTGCGGAATTACCACTCAAGCTTCGTCCACCCCTCATCCTCAGCTTTCTCCACGATGCTCTCTTGCAGTGCTTCTCCTCCTACGGCGCGAACGGACCCTTCCTGATCGTAATAGATAATCGAAGGTATCTTCGAGTCGCCCCCTACGTGGTCTTGGGACGGGAATCTGGCGCGCTCTGAGAAGGCTAGCGTGCTCGAACACTGACTAGGCTCACCGAGTGACTCCCTGTATCACAGGCGCATCTCCTGGGTCGAGGACACAATAAGAGATGCCACTGAATGTTGTACCGACGTCAAACGCCAGCACGAGCTTGCGCGAACGACCTTGGTATTGTTGCCGGGGGGACATTGGTTAGGACTGCTGTTCCTCGAAGGGTTCGCTATCGTTTATACTGAGGTGATACCCCAGCGTCAAGGCACATAACTGACCCCGTCCTGTATGTACTTCCCTGACGCGTGGCCATGGGTGCGTGATGCAGCATGGCTTACCCGCAGTGACCAAGTGCCAACCAACAGGCGCCCAAGGTCCAGCTAGCCGCGAGGCGCGAGCTGCGAGGTTCGAAGTTGCTGCGGCCGCGTGTTCATCGTAGATCTACAACTGGCACGTCCCCATGAGTTATGGGCCATCTTTCTGCAGGTAATGATTTGCGGCTCCCAGACCGATTGCTACCATATAGGAAATAATTGTGTCGGAATGGGTGTGGGGGCGGGGGTACATTGATATCTTGATGAATGTGCACTCTAAGAGATAACCTGCTCAATCCGACATCAACTTACCCGACGTTCGAAAGAATCTGTTTTCGTTCCCGTAGACCAACATAGACAGCTAATGCAATACCCCTGAAGTGCGACAGAAGACGGGACTCTAGAGGGTCCGCTGGAGGTTATCATGATGACGATCGTGATTGACGCCGCTAGGCATTACTATACAGACTTCAAATATGATCATAACGTTCATATCTAAGCCGCTCTTCTATTTTCTTCTCCACGGTGTCCGAGTTGATGCGGTGCGGAGCAGTTGCTGAGTCCTAATCCTCATCCCAGTTTCCTGCTTGCTGCGGGACTTTGGGCCCACCAGCCGGCTTACTCATGATGATACTGTCCACGCTGAGGACGGAAACGGCAGCTTCTGTCGCCAGGCGGATAGCCCATGATTTTGCCGCTAGTGAGTCGAGTATCTTGTACTCAGTTGCTAGCAGAGTGCCATCCTGTTCTGCCTGCTCAAAAAACCGGTCAGTATCCGAGGTGCAGAAGTTCTCAGAAGCCTCACCTCGACATCCACTCCCCATGCCTCCCCACCTTTTTGCTCGTGTTTGGCCCATAGCCTACTGAGCACTTCGTTGCCCTCCGCACCACCCAATGCATTCTCGGCGAGAGTCCGGGGTACGACTTCAAGTGCCGTCGCATACCGCTTCACAGCATGTTGTGCAAGACCTTTTAGCCCGCTACCATATGCCTCGACCCGCCTGCCGAGTTCCAGCTCCGTGGCCCCTGCGCCAGGTACAAGACGCGGGTCTTTTAAGAGCGACTTGATGACATTGACACCATCATCGATGGCGCGCTCAAGATCGTCGAGATGATTCGATGTGGCGCCACGGAGGACGATGGTTGCTGTCCGTGCCTTCTCCGTTTGCCCATCGTACCCCTCATCGCCGTCTACCAGCTGGCGTAGCACTGTGACTCGGTCACCGCCAATCTCGATTGTCTCAAACACATCAATGAACCCAGCTTCTTCGGGAGTGGGTGCACCCATGCGAGCCAGTGGCGTTGCATTGACGACACGACAGAGGCGGCGGAGGTCGAATTTGGAGAGGACTTTAAGCACGGCGATGTCGAAACGGTTGAGATAGTGAAGGGCAAGATCACCAACGCTTGACCCGGCGATAATGACCTTGACGCCGGAATCTGCGATCTCTTTGAAGATCTACGAGCAAGTCAGCCCGAATGGACAGGACGAGGCAGGCACTTTTGCTACCTTCTCAAGATGTTGTTCCTCTCCGCGGGTGAAGTTTAGCATCTCATCAGCATTCTTGATCAGGACTGTGCCTTTTGTCTCTGTTTGCGCAATGTCCAAGGCTGATGTGAAGACGGCAACCTTGGCTTTCGTCACTTTCTTTATCATACCTTTTGCAAGCCGATGGTAAAGGTTGTTTGAGATAGTGTCTCGATTGTTCGATTGGGAACATACCTTCTGGTTCGCGACCGAACACCATGCCTTGGACTACCCGGCTGCCTGCCAGACTCCCGCCCATGATCTTTACTACACGAACATTATCGACATTGAAGTTCTTGGGATTTTTGGGCATCACTGCTAGTGCGGCCTCTGCGACTAAAGATGCAAGAGTGTCCTCGAAACCATATTGCTTTGAGGCTATTGCAGGTTTCAGCGCAGTAGAAAGAGTAGAGTGAGTAAAGGGTGATGGTAAGCTGGACGTTGACAGATCTACACGATCATAAGCACAGAACGTGATCAAGCAATAAAAACGCACTCTCTAGATCAGACAGGGCTTTCGTGCACGCAAGTTCGTATCCTTTGATGATTTCGCTAGGGTGTAGACCCATGATGAGAAGATTCTCCGCCTTCTTCAGAAGTTCGCCGGCAAAGATGAGCACCATGTTTGTGGAGTCGCCCATCTCATCATATCTTAGCCATTGGTCCAATGTAAGAGACAGAGTCGCTTACTTCCGATTCTTGAGCTTGCGACGCCATAACAAGCAGTTTCGCTGCAGGATGTACCACCTCCACCTCGCGGATGATGGTTGCGGCATCGGATGTCACAAAAAGTCGGCCAAGGTGATTGATAAGTAATTTATTCCGTCCTGCGTGTGATCAAGTCAGAGATCGGTCTCCTAGATAAACTCTGTACCTACCATTTGGTCCAAAGCTTGTCCGGACGAGATCTGATAGCTCCGAGACGGCTTGGATGTTACGAAGGACTGCATCCTCTATCCCTTGAGAGACCTGAGCCAGTTGGGGCCGGTCAGCTCGATAGTAAATGATCAAGAGTGTTGAGAACCTTATAACCATCCTTGAAGAGTTGGATATTGCTGGATTTTGGGACTTTGAGTGACATGTTGCGTAGAGCCAAGCAAGGCTGCGACGCGACCGACCGCGTCCTCAATGATGAGACTTTTTGAGACTCCGCGCCTACCGAAACTCCACCCCGTTCTCAACTGTCAACCACCAACAGCCCATAACGTTACGTGCTTGCTCTGTCGATTCCTCTAGCTAATTCTGTGACGGGATAAAAGCACTGCTCTGTGCCTTCCGCCGAGGGTAACAGGATGGTACTGAAGGTTTTGGCTGCTGCGGTCTCTGCCTGGTTACCCTCAAATTACTATGTTCATGTCCTGGTGGCCATTGGAGCAGTCGTCGTAGTACACGCATTCGCGCAAGGGCGCACTACTAGTCGTGAGCGCGACATGCACGCCCGCGTCGTGCTTATAACAGTACGTCCGAGAGTCATCACCGTCCCGAGTCTAAACACACCCGGATATGTAGGGAGGGTTCACTCCACTCGGTTTGACACTTATTCAAAGCTTAGCTGAAAGAGGTGCACACATCATCGCCCTCTCCCAAAAACCAATTGACGACCCGGAAGTGGACCTCCTTGTCACTCTTCTGCGTTCTACGACCAAAAACGACCAAATATTTTCTGAAGAATGTGATTTATCCTCCCCCTCATCAGTGCGGTCATTCTGCTCCCGCTTCTTAACCGGCAAGGATCAAAGGCTCGATGCAATCGTGTTTGCCCATGAGTACCAGCAAATCGGTTCCCTCGTCTCCCGTCAAGATGCGGTATTGGATGCGAAAATAAGACAGGATTCCTCTCTCGCTACCTTCTTGATCGTAACACTGTTGTTGCCGGTGTTACTCGTTGCGCCGGTCGAGCGTGACATCCGTATCATTAACGTCGTCAATCCTTTTTACGCAGCATCTGCCCCAACATATACTCCAGCCACACCTCCTTCTAACTCATCCCTATTTCGCCAGGAGGGGTGGAGGGCTTTGCGGACGGCAGTCTTCGCTCGACATCTACAACGTGTTCTAGACGCTCTCCCGACAGGCGGACAGGTTCCCAAGACGGACGAGAATACCATACATGTCGTGAACGAGAAGGTACAGAAATCCAACATCGTCGCAGTGTCCGTGTGTCCTGGCATCAGCAGGTCAGATACTATCGCCCCTCTTCTGAACGCGGTTCGTGCTCCTGGGAGGTCTTCCTTCGGGATGACTCTGTAAGCTATTTTCTAGTGTTGATTTTGTGGTGCTTATGGGTCGACTAGCTACATATTATCACAGCCCCTCCTTCGGCTGCTGACAAAATCTCCAGCATCTGCTGTGCAATCCGTGCTCCACGTTCTTTTCCTCCCTACTCCTTTCAAGAGCACACCCAAAAGAACAGGCGCCAATTCTACTACTACCGATGCTCTGCCCGAAGAGGTTCTCAAGGCAGGAGCACTGTACAGGGAGTGCGCGGTTGTCAATCTTAGGGTCCCAGCACCAGGGAGTCCTCGACAGCAGCAAATGAACGCCTCTGAAGACTCGAAGGAACCCCCTCTTGTAGATGATGGAGAGTTGGGTGGCGTATACCTCGGTCAATCGGTTTGGGAGAGTTTCGAGGTGGCACTGAAGGAGTGGGAGAAGTCAAATTTAGGGGCTGAAGACCAGGGGCGAGGTGACGGTACTACCTCGGTAGATACCGAGAGCGGCTAGCTGTCAGAGGGTGTGGGCTATTGTCTTCTTCTCATTTTCATTGATCTCATGCTCTCAACTTGCGCAACAGAGACAAGGCGGACAAACTTAGTAGACAACATCGGGACGATATTAGATAAGTCATATCTTCGTGGAATCCTACATAAATTATTGATCGAGTGACATTGTAAATAGAATAAAGGACTATCATACTTTATACGTGCGGTATACAACCGTTCGCTGCGCACAAGTAAAGTACTGTTGCGTCCCAAGTTCGTGGCCTCACCCGTCTCTCTCCATCCCCTCTGCCACAGACTCCAGTGCTACCCTCGGTTTCAGCAGCGGCGTGTTCCTGAAATCGACGACATCATCCTTGGTGACCTTTTCCGATCGTTGCAATCCCAGTCCTGTCGTACACAAGACGATGCCTGCCTGTTGCTTATCCGCGCCATCCGGTCCATCAAGGTCGTCCATGGATGTTGCGTCAAATGGTTCCCCTGCTCCTGCATGGGTAAGCCACAAGTCTGCTGACGTAACTTCTTGCCCCATAGCTTTGTTTAGCCGAGTCGCCATCTTGACTACGTTTGATACCCTCTCTCCAAACTTCATCGTGAAGTTGCGATAGCTCTCCTCGTAGTTCTTGGTACAGCCGGCAGAGACCATCACGACGACAAGTGTATCGCTGACGTGGGCGACCATTGTGGCGTGCAGGTCGCTCTCGCTGAATGCGATCTTCTGAGCGTGGGCTCGAGTGAGCGCTCGCCACCGGCCCGCGACCGCCTGGTTTTCTGCAAGTCCAAAACAGTCAGCACAGTACCGAAAATGGTTGGCGCTACTGACCTGCTTCCCGTATATCGTTGTAGATCTCTGCCAAAGGCTGCTCTGCTTGAAGGCTATCGTAATCCCATGTCATCGCCATCCAACGGGTGAACTCGACCATTGCCGCTTGAAGTGCTATCTGCACGATGAGTGGGTCGTCACCATGCTTCATGGTGGTGATGTACTGTGTCATTGTTGCTCCCATAAGCTCGCTGATCCTGCCGCTCGCCTCCTTCATCTCTTCCGTGTTTGCCTGGCTTCGGTCGAAATCAAAGGAGTCGGAGATGAATGCTGCGGTCTGCATGATCTCCGAATTCAAGCCCTCGACTAATTTGATGACATCTGCTCCCGATAGCGAGTCTGCCTTGGTCAGGAATGCTTGCGCGCCTTTCAGCTCGCGCGTGCGTGTTTCCAGGAGAGCGGTGAGTTCGGAGTGCTGCGTCTTCAGATGTTGAAGTTCGTTCTTCACGCCCTTCGTCTCCCTCTCTTGAACTTCCAGTCGCCGTTGGAGAGAAGCGTACTCCGCAGTGGAGCGCTGGAGCGCTTCCTGTGCAGTCGATTTTGCTTCCTGCTCTCGACGCAGCGCTGCTTGCACCTTGCCTTTCTCCTCTCCCTCCCGCCTCGAGGATTCCTCCAGCTCCAACTTTTCCTGCTCTAGCGTCTGTGTCTTCTTCTCCAAGCGGCCTCTGATCTCTTCCAGCAGATCCAGCTCGCCTCTGATCTTCTTGAGCTCTTCACCGCTCAGCGCTTGCCGTCTTTCCTCCTCCTCTTTCAACGCGATTCTCCATGGTATGATGCTTGCTAGCCAGCGTAGAATGTTCTGTAGACGTTGGGGAGCGAAGCGGGACATCAGGCTCGGGACTCCGATGAAGACGATGGGGACGGTGACTGCTACGCAGGATAGAGGCGTCAGTGCAAACTTTGTAAAGTTCATGGCCGTATTGGTTTGATTCTGAAAAGCCATTCGGCCCGTGAGTCTTGAAGAACTTCGCCATGCGGTGGGAGCATGTTTAATAGCAGCGCGCCTCGTTCATGACGGCCGTCGTAATCACGGGGCGGGCACGTTGCAAATGCGTTCCGTTATATTGACCTCGCGTAAAGCAGTTCGCTGGACTTGTTCAGCGTGTCTTGATTTGAAGTCACACTTGGATCATTCACCACACATGTGCCACACCGATCGAGCGCTGGGGGTGACGGGGAGCTGCGGAAAGGGTGACAGCTGGTGAAGAGTCGAACATAGTGTATTGCATGAGGTATAAGACAGCTCACGGACGGGAGGATGGTTTTTGTACGTCCCCAATTATACGACAGCTTTACGTTACTGACAAGTTCTGATGCTCTCGCGACAGCCTTACAGTGGCCTATCCCGCAAGCTTGTGCTCGCGTTTGACGTAGGCACGACGTATAGCGGTATCTCGTATTGCCTGCTTGATCCAGGAGAAGTCCCAAAGGTTCAAGGAGTCGCCAGGTGAGGCTGTTACCACAGGCTGTCCAGGTTTACTCACGTAACATTGCAGATACCCCGCCCAAGAGCATGTCGGAGGCGACTCCAAAATCCCTTCCATACTCTATTACGATAACCATGGTGCTGTTCGTGCCATCGGTGCTGAAGCACTGCAGGAACACATCATCGAACAAGCCGAGGAAGAAGGCTGGACAAGGCTAGAATGGTTCGTACATTCGTGCCTATCACCGCGGCCCACTAATGGTGTCGTATCGGTGTTGCAGGTGGAAACTCCACCTACGTGCAAAGCATCTCGCTGCTTCTCACATCACCGATGGCGATATCCCTCCCCTTCCGAAGGGAAAGACTGGCGTCCAAGTGCTAGGCGATTTCATGCGATATCTTTTCCAGTGCGCGCAAAGTTATATCGAAGAAACTCACGCCAATGGTGCCAACCTCTGGAAATCTGTGGGGAATAGCATCGAGTTCGTTCTCACTCATCCAAATGGATGGGAAGGGCCTCAGCAGAGCCAAATCCGACGAGCTGCCGTACTAGCGGGGCTTATTCCGGATACGACGGCAGGTCAATCTCGGGTCCAACTAGTAACGGAAGGAGAAGCCAGTCTCCATTTCTGCGTCGCGAACGTGCTAGCATCCGATACTTTATCTGGAATACCTATCGTCGAATCCCCGGCGCATGAGGGGGGCGTTGCGTCCGACGGCAAAGGTGTCATTATCGTGGATGCCGGTGGTGGAACCATCGACCTGAGCGCATACTCTATGAGTTTGTCCTCGAGCTTGTTCGAGGAGATAGCACCTACCCAGTGTGAGTATTATTCCTCTGAGGATGATATCATGCGTAAACATCACTTCAGGCCGCCTTCAAGGATCTGTTTTCGTAACACGGCGTGCTCATGCGCTGCTGAAAAGTCAGCATAGGTTTTCGCCGGTGACATCCTGCTGATGGGGTTCATTTGTCTTGACAGAAAAACTTGACGGCTCGCTATATGGGAATCCAGACATCATCGAACAGATGATAGGTATATTTGATAAAACCACTAAACTGAGGTTCCGAAACGCAGAGGACCCGTCCTATATCAAGTTCGGTACTGTGCGCGATAAAGATCCCAAGTGTGATATCCGTTCCGGTCAACTCAAACTGCAAGGGTATGTCATGCTGTCCATCAGTGCTTTATTGTCATTCATCGTTGTGCGGAACGCAGACAGGAGGTCGCTACTTTGTTTGAGCCTTCCGTTCAAGGTATTCTGGAGGCGATAGAACAACAGCGCAAAGTAGCTCAGATACCCATTTCGGTAGGTTAACACCGCGTCACCTAGATGTGCGAGTGCTAAGTCTCGCGCAGTTCGTTTTCCTTGTCGGTGGGTTTGCTGCCAGTGACTGGTTGTTTGCGAGCCTCCAAGCACACTTGCAGCCTCTTGGGATCAACTTTTGCCGTCCTGATAGTCATGTGTAAGTGCCCTCTGTACGCGGGCGGATGATCCCTATATCGGGAACTTATATACACTCAACCAGGAACAAGGCCGTTGCTGATGGCGCTGTTTCATTCCACGTCGACCATTTGGTGCACAAAAGAGTCGCAAGATATACTTACGGCTTGTCTTGTAATGTGGCATACGACACAACAAACCCTGAGCACCTGGCAAGAAGAAAAACCGCCTATCACCGCCCTTCAGGAAGATTAATGCTTCCGAACGCCTTCAGCCCCATTTTGACGAAAGTGAGCACAATGTTTGTCGCCTTAGTACTCATTATCTACTCGCCATTCCCAACAGGAAACCCGAGTTTCCGAGTGCCAAGAATTTCAACGGGAGTACTGTCGCCAACTTCTCTCGTACCACGAATGCACCGAAGTCGAAGTCGAGATCATGTCTTACCGAGGCGCTGACCACGAGCCTAGGTGGACGGATACGGATCCTAGTAAGCTTCCTCCCTGATACCGTGACTAGAGTCAAATGGCAATCCGGCAACAGAATCCTTCTCAACGCTGTGCTCGGTTCGGGCAGATACTTCGCTGTTGGCCAAGTCCCTTCAGCCACGTCTAGCCAAGACGAAAGGATCGGTGTATTATGAGATGGAGTTCAGTGTCATATTACTCTTCGGACTCACCGAACTAGCAGCCCAAGTCTCCTGGACCGAGGATGTACGTTCATCTCCTCAATTGCTCATCCACGAATCTGCTAACTTGCTGTTCTCTCAGGGCGTTAACAAGCGGTAAGAAATCAGCATGGAAGGTTTGACCCCTATTTGATTCTCGCTTTACAGGAGTCCTGCCGTCGTCGTCTACGATGAAGAGGTAGAAGAGGCTTAAATGACATGGCAGTCGCACGCCTGGGCTCATAAGTTCGGTTGGAATTGAGTACCAGCACAATGGGGTTCAGGAACCTCTTTCTCCTGTCAGACTCTGAATTGGCTATGTGGACTAGGCAAGAATTGTACTTTTGGTCTCTCCTGCTACAAAGATCGTTTTATCCTTTTGATTCTGCTATAGAACATCCCGTTCGAGAGGTTTGTTGTAAGTCGTGAAACGTGAAACGTGATTCCTGCCTCAATATCAATATCAATGGCGGAAAGCATTGATCCTGCTGCTCAACGTTTGGAAAATGTGTCCCTGAGACAGAGCGTCGCAATTTTTGGTGGAGTCACATTGAGAAAAGGTGTAGAACGTACATGGCCGCTGGTCAAGAGTCAAATGAGAGCACGTCCACCGTCCACACGTAACCCTGTTTCGACCTTCGCTGATCCACCTAGCTTTCATTTAGGCATTATTTTCAATCCCTTTATGAGTGCTCGCAGTCTTAGTGTGGTGCAAAGTACACATACTCAAACATGAGCCAAATGAAAATGATAGAGATGTGGTACACAGGAAAATGTGACTTATCATCTAGGTAGTGTCCGGGGGAAAATACGTATGGGTGGAATGGGTCATGCTTACTAACAAAGAGTTGGTGGAACACGGGAGAATCAGTCTTCCGAATCGCCGTCCGCGGTGGGGTTTATCTCTTCATCTTCTTCATCTTCCTCAAGAATCTCCTCCATTTCGTCTTCTTCCCCGTCATTTTCAGCCTCCAAGTCGTCGTCGAATATGATATGGAACTGTAGTAGCAAAAGTCAGTATTGCTTTTCAGTCGAAGAAACCAAGCATACGTGAGTGATGAGGGCCTTGACAAGCTTGTGCGTATGGCCCATATTTGCCAGCTGAGCAGTCGAAAAGTGAGTGAAAGGTCACTTTAGAGTGTGCGATAACTCACGATCAAGGAAAAATCATTTTGAGGAGCTCGGAGAAGATTGGGACTGAAGACAATAGCGAGAGCCTCCGCTGTCATTTGGTTGTGTTCTTCGTAGTCGGTTACTCTGGATAGTCAATCACTAAGTGGGATTTTGCTTCAAGGGAGTGCATAACTTACTTATCGAGATGTTCAGTCACTCGCTTCAAGAGATCGAAATTGCCTTGGGGCAAACCTCGGACGACGCTTCGTATGGTACTGAGGCGCGAATTGAGGTCTTCCAGTTCTATTTGGAGGATAAGCAAGATTTAACGCAAGCCTCAGGCGTACACGCACTCATAGCCTCTATGACGCTGTAATAGGAGGAAGAAGGGAATACAGGCTCGGGTAGGAGTCGGAACCAGGACTTGATGAGGTCGCACACCGCATGAATGTCCGAGTTTGCCGTAATTGGCGATTCACCTGAAGTGACCACTAGCTTAGCAATACACGGGCAAGCTTCATACAGCTGTTGAAGTACCTCTGTTGAAGGCGTCGCGGAGAGAGCTGATTTCGGACGTTGCCCCAGCGATGCGATCTACGACGGTAAAATTAGCCCTCCGTAGTAAATATTAACTTTCGCGGCTTACATATGCCAACCTCGCTCAGACCTCGTGTCTCGACTTCGTATAGACACTTTTGAACAACTGACGGAATCGTTCCCGGGTCAACATCTTGTCCTCCAGCCTCGCGCCGAAGCAGGAATTCAAGTTCGACGCCAAAAACTGTGGGCTCAATTGAAGAAGAAAATGAGAGGCATAGAACATAACTTACCAGCAGTAGGATGGCGGGAAGCCGTAGGTGCGGCGGCCTGGTTGTGAATGTGGTCAGAAAGCTGGGGTTTAGGGGAATTTCCGAGATATGTCAGGCGGCGCTTCGCAGCCAGTTTAGCAACACGGTTTATCTGCTCTATCCAACCCGTCATCTCCCGCTTGGAAATAGCTTGCAGCAAATAATGGCCTCCATCTTCAGTGTCGAGCTGGAAGGTAAACGACCTTTCGTTGTTGATGAACGGCGCTACCCTAGCATCCACGATGCTGAGAACCAGAGAAGGCTTGCTTGATGGTGTGAAATCCAACTCTGCAGGTGACCTTTTGATCCCAGTAGCGTGAATGTTGTCGGTGAAAGCACTCGAGATGGGCCGCATCAACTGGAAGAACGCAGAAGAGTAGCTTTTCTTGTTTCGATGTTGTTTCTGCGCTTGCGTCATGGGCTTTCTGGGTCGCATGGCCTTGTTGAGATAATCATCCCGTTTCTCCGTCCGTTGCTGCTCTTGCTTTTTGTCTCTTAGCAATCGGTCGTGGAGGTATCGGTCGCGCTTATTTTTATCTTGCTGGGTTGCCACTAATTTTTGGAAAGGGCGTGCAACCTTACGCGCAGACGACGTGTTACTGACGCTAGCTTGAAGTGCTTCGCGCTGCGCTTCGTCTCTGATCCCTCGGTGGTCGAAATCAAGAGCGTTTACTTCTTTCTCGATGTTGTTAAGGCGCTCGAAATCTTTACGGTCCACATCGTCACGTTGGCGGCTTTTGCTGGACGATACAGTCAAAACAAGATCACAGAGGTGTCTGAGGTTCATACGTCAAAATATATAAATAGTAGATAGTACCACCCAGGCTCACCTCCGCTTGTCAAGATTGACGATGCACTGGCTATTCTCCGTAGACAATGTCACGGTGTTTGGGATACTGACGATCTCCAATACGCGTTCCAAAAGCCAGCTGATATCAACGACCAAAGTGTCACCATAAGACTTCTTCGGCACAAAGGGCTTCGATAGCATAGCAGCAAGGCTATCGCACTGCACTCCACGAATATTGGCAATATTTTGCCAGGGACGGTGGTGCATACGACTTTCGGTACTGACCACGGCCGATGTGATCACCGCCTCTACAAAAGACCGTACACATGCCCTATCCGCGCAGCCCAGGGTGGCCGGGCCAGCATCAAGGTTACGTAGGCGAGCGATCTCTATGGCGCGCAGAAGAAGGTCCATCCTCGCTTGGCGCAATCGCAGGCCAAGCTTAGGAGCGACCAATTTGGAGACCAGCCACTTGCGGAGAATGCTGTAGGCACGAATGCAACTTCGGATGCTCGGAGGAAGGAGACGGTAGATAGCGTCCTGAGAGAGTTCTGAGATCATTGAGGATGGTTCGATCTCCAATATGTGCGAGTACATCGTCTGGATCTCGATATCCTCCGTTGACAAGATTTCATGCGAAGGGAACCACCCTGTGCGATCTGCACTCTGGACTTCTAGTAGGTCAGAGGTGATAAATAGCTCCTGGTGGACAAGGTTAAGCATGGGCTCAACAATCCAACTGAGATTAGTACCTCTTCGCTGACGTTGCTGAAGGCAGCCGCGCCCATAGCATTCAGGTTCTCGACAAGCTCCTCCGCTCCAAGATGATCGATGTCAGGAGGAAGATTTCCGAACGTTCGAGTCCGAGACGTCCCGGCAAAAGATCGGGCATTAGCGACGACCCGAGTAGGAGGACGCATAGTGTACGATTGGAAGGCCGTAGTGGTCGATTTCACACTTTGCTGCAAAGCAGTCCACGCTTGCTGCACATTGACATCACCCGAGGACGACGAATCCAGCAATCCCTGGTTCATGGGGCCATCTAGGAAAGTTTGTAGGACCCCAAAGAGTTGAACATCGTCCAGGCAGTCTTGTGCACCACCGCCTGAGACTATCCATTCCTTGATAGTATCCAGGATCTCGGTGCGGAAGCGAATCACGTTCGCAGGGTTACTGAAAGCTGGATCGCTTGAAGGCCTACTGTTAACAAAGCGCTTACGCATTAGCTATAAGCACCACCCGTTAGCGCGCGCGATGTGAGACTATAAGGAACCGACGCACTTCGAAGAAGACAATGGGCGTGACAAAACTACGAAAGATGTTCCACCACACACGCGCGAACTCTGCTTGATCGATGATAAGATCCCTAGTCTTACCATCTCTCAATGACGTCTCCCCATTATCATCGGCGACGGCAACACTGACACCTTGAAGGCCATGAATGAGAACATTTACCAGACGATCCAAAGTACCTGCTTGCACCAACACACGGATAGGTTTCTCAGACGAGGCCTCTGTCACCGTAATGTTTGGTCGTGAAGAAATCGAGGGGAGGGAGTTGCGGCGCGCGACGCTGCTTTTCCGCTCAAGTCCCTGAGACGACCCTGGCTTGACGCGGATGGACGGGGAGCGTGTCATAGCTTTCTCAACGCTTGCTCCCTCGATAATGGAACTGGGCGGCCGAGATGGCGCGCAGGATGTCGGTCTTGAAGCTGAGTTTGGTTGCAAATCGCTGCGAGCAACTAGCACGAGCTCGCCCTCATAAACTGGTATTGCAGTCCCACGAAGATCAACATCGCCGACGCTGAAAAGCTTCTCCCTACTGGCGGCGTGGGCAGTGCCTTGTTTAAGGGACCGGGTTATGGGCCGCAGCGATGTCTCTAAGCCCTGCAGGAGCTGCAGTTCATCAACGTTAAGTCGGGTAGGACCGCTCTCCAGTCGACCTCGCCAAACCTGACCACGATCAATCAACGTGATTGTGGGTAACGGCTCGACAAAAAGAAGTGGAACGAGAGGGTGACAGTGGGTGTGCGGAGTGGTTATTGCATGCGACCAGAAGTACGGTTCAAACAGGCCCTTCCGCCGCGGTTCTGCGGCGAATGACAGAGACATGAACTGCTCGACTCTGACAGACCCGCCATGTCAGTTGAGTGTGTGTTACTCGAAAAATGACGGACCTCTGGAACTTCGAAGCGATAGCATTTTGGTTCCCTTTACCATCACAGAACTCCTGCCAGAATGCTACCAGCCATCCAACCTCCTGTGGCAGCTGTTCTTCAACAACTGTACTGGGACATAGCGAGAGCTTGGTCCGCAGTCCCTCGAACATATCTCTCGTCTTCATGAGGGGATTCACTGTCCAGCTCTGCTCACCTCCTTCCTCCCTTGCGTGCTCGAGCATTTGTTTGAGACGATCCTTTACATCCCCGCCCCACGCCGTGATGATGGGTTCTTGGGCATGTACGACATCCCCATCACCTTCAGGGTATATCCAAGACTCGACGGCGCTAAGGGATTGTCGATCTACTCGTTTCCAAGCCTTGCTCAGCCTCGCTACCGGACGAGAACACAACGCTGCCGAAATAGCCATCCAGGAACATTCATCTCCCGCAACTCGGCACAGTTCTCCAACTCTGGCCCAAGTGGAAATAACTTCAGAGCGCGAATGGGTGCGTGAAGTCTGAGGGTTTCGCTCGTCCGAAGCTACAGTGCTTGGAGATGAGATAGAGCCGCTACCACTGGACGAGTCAGCCCCAAGGATTTGCATCAGGAGGAGTCTTGTTAGCCAGTGCGGTTCGGCTTCGGTGCCAAAGAGTGCTGCAGACGGTGGAAAGCTACGAGACACGTTATTGGGTCCATCCGAGTTGCTGAAGTCGTCGGCTCCAACAAGATGATCGGCTGTGAGGTTCTCTGGAAGTTTTTGAAGGGTACGACGATGGAACATTCGCAAGCTCAGTGCGATAATCTGAGGGTCTAGCAGTGATAACACTTCTCGAGAAAACCCATCTTGAGCCAATAGTGTCCATATTCTGCGCTCGCAAGGACCTGAAAAAGGGTGCTGTGGGCGCTGCTGTCGTGGGTTGGGTAGCTTTCCGGATGGGGAGGTTGGCGGCCCTCCAGGCGCACCAAGAGCCTCCATGAGGGAAGCCATTTTTGCGTCGTCGTCTGGTCTAGGGGAAAAGGTTGCCAAATTCGGAGAGAGTACTGTGGTATCCATAGAGGGGGACGCCAAACTGATATTCGGGGAAGCTGTATAGAGAGCCTGGGTCGACACAGATTTCGGGACACCAGAAACAACGGCCGGAGCTGTCGAATTCCATGAAAAGTCTGGGATCGTCTCTGATCTCCACGTTTCCCAACCAAGAGCATCTGCTGGGACGCCATGATATCTGAGATACTCGCCAGCCATCCATGTGACCCTCGCGCGGTCCTGATCTCGGGCTCCGTCGTCTGCACCGCTAACGAGGTTGGCACAGCACCGGGTGAACTCATTTTCGAATTTCGTCCGGTCCACTAGGAGGGGCAAGCCCAACAAGACAGCAGATGAAAAGTCCTTCCACGCCGAGGTCCGCGATCTCCCTGTGCCAGTAGGGTCTGACTCGGGGGATGGAGAAGTTGTGAATGTCGTAGAGAATACGGTCTCGTGGACGAGAGCTTCAAAGGTTCCCTTCTCGATCCCCGCCTCATCGTACACCAACTGAGGATGCGTTCCCCTACCCCAGTAGGCTCTTTTCTTTCTTCCGATTGTGCCGTCGTCCCTGGCCCTGGCCCCCCTCCCAGTCTCCTCTGGCACATCCGGCTCAGCGTCTACCTCTTCGTCTTCAACCGCAGCAATGACCTCCGTAGGGAACAGCTCCTTGATGGCGGTACTTCTATCACTTGGTGGCTTGTAGAAGTAAAGTTTGGAGCCCTTCAGCTCAGCTTTGGACGACTTCCATCCTTTGGACAGTGTAAGGTTGGCCGCCGTGCTATATGGTCTGTACTGGGAGTAAAGAGAAGGAGGAGCGTCCGCTAGGCGGTTGATAAACCCTGAGCTGTAGACGATTTGTGACGTGCGCCTGGAATCGCGTAGACCTTCTTGATGATCTCCGGGTTCGCCTATCAAAGGTGGGGCTAGTAAAGAAGGAGCATGTACCATATTGGTCGACTGGCCAGCGTTGGTAGAAGAGCTAGGAAACGTCTGTTTGCTGGATGACGGGCTTCCGAGGCTAAAGGGAAAGACTCCTCGTCCAGATGGACTACTTCCGGCACCAGTTTTCTCTATATCGTCACCATCGCGTTCTGAGCCCGAACCTTTCCTTTTGGGGCTGCTCGGGGCAAAGCCCAGCTTCGGAGCGGAAAGTTTGGAGGCGAGGCGAGGAGTAAACGAATGGGTTCGTGTGTGCGTAGCTGTCGTTCCGGTCTGAGCAGGGAAAGACTCCGAAGTTGGGGAGGAGATCGAGATAGATATCGCAGATTCAGGGGGGAACGTACTGCTATCGGGAGGTGAGGACGAGAGATTTTCGGATGTGACGATCGTGGGGAAAGGGTGCCGGGTGGGGTAGGCATTGCTGGATGACGTAGGATGGAGAGTTGCACTACTATTGCTTCGGTTACGATACTCTTGAACCCTGTGCTGAAATGTAACGTCTACAGGGGAATATGGGGGTGACGAAAAGTTTCCAAGGTCATCTGCTGATTTGGACCATCCTTTGCGTGATATAGTACGAAGATCACCTAAGCCCCTACTGCTTTCGGGCGAAGATGGCTGTGACGAAGAAGGAAACGGCTGTGAAGACTCAAATGATCTCGGGGGCTGCGTTGACAGATCCAAAACGGACCTAAGACCGTGATAAGTCAGTACAGGGATCAGCGGAACGCGGTAAGGCAACCAATTGAGTTAACATATTATATCATTGGCAGTGGTACGACGGTGCACGTATCGCACCACAGCTGCAGCGACCAAGGCAATGGCTCAGAAGCAAACAAGTAGCCCATTTGAAGAAGACTGTCCCTGGCAGGGGCTTACGTGAACAGTAACACGTTGAACTGCAACCACTGCGAAAAATACGACCAGATGATCAAACTCACTTGCTAGCATTGCTAAGGCGGGGTTCGGACTGGAAAGAGGCCATGATGGGCCGCGGATCCGTTGGGCGGGATATCTTGGGTTTCCTACCAACAGAACTCGTGCTTGCTCGAGGCTCATTCGCGCTGACAATAGAACGCGGATCGGAAGGTTTACGTCCAAACCATTTAGAAGGCTTGGACAGGAACTGTGTAAATCCTGAGGAGGGCGAATTCGCGCGCGCCTGGGGAAATTGATGATAGGCGGGAGAAGAGGGTGTGGACGCGGGGTAAGCGGGAGCGTCCTGCGGGCTCAATGTGTTGAAAGATGGGGCGCCTCGCCGTGGTGGCATACCGCAGACTCTTGTCCTGATTGAAAGGAACGAAATTCCACGGAGATATCAAAACCTGGGGTACGTGGCTCGAACAGGCGGATGGGGAGAGAGCGCGAACGCGGCCAAGCTGTCTGACCGCAGATCAGATCTGTTACTCCGGAGGAAAAAGTCAAAGACGCGCAACTCACGCTAAGCAGCCGTCTTCGCTATAAGTACGACTGGGATGAAGTTGATCTCACACGAAGGTCATGAAACATACAAGTGAAGGATGGAATGAAGAATATTGGGAAACGGACATAAGCACCGCCCAACTGAAGTAAACTTGGGAAATGTGGCGCGGGTCCCATCAAAGCTGATCTTTCTCGGTTCCATCAACTTCACACAGTTGATGGTTCGCCTCCAGCTTGAACGACTTGGAGGCTGCTTATAGCGAGGGTATGAGATCCACTGGACTTATTCTCTTGCACGCGTTCGCGGTTTGTCATAATTTAGTAGGTGCGCTTCCTTCGTGAAGGCTCTTAAACCATTCATCCTTACCGGCGTGTTACCGTGATCCCCCAGTTACCAGATCACTCCCACCACCAAAGCCAGATCTGCATCAGAAGGCAAAGAAGGCTGGCTTACTTTCCATCACCCATCGGCGATACGTCGCCCGGTAGATCTTTGTCGTCGAAATCCTCCAATGGGCATCAAAAAAGATAGCAGCAAATATATCAAAGGACGACGGTATTCGAGGACGAAAGATTGTCGACTCCATGGAAAGAAACCACGACGAGCGGGGAGCCTGTTTATCGACCATACGGTTGTTTCACCTCCCTCCCTCGGTAGCAGCCCAAGTTCATAAAACAAGTGTCATTCACCCTCTGACACCCGGGAGGCATGTAATTCTTGGGATGCTCACGGATAAATCTCGAGATCTGCTGCTCGAAGAATTATTGAGAGTCCGAGTTGGCCATGTCGCGTGGGCCACAGCCCGGGGGCTCGAAACCCGCTCTTTGACAGGTTGTACTCACGTCTTACCCGGGAAAGTGGGTAGACCTTGAGGAACCTTCACAGACTCCGATCAAATAGCTGCCTTCCGGCGGCAGCGTTGGTTCAGCCACGGTCGAGACAGGTTTCCACCACTCAGTGAGTGAGGAAAGGCCATTTGATGTTTCTTGTTGACAGTGAGGGCGAAGTCCGGAAACAAAAAGCGCTAGACATTCGCACCAAACACATTTCGGAGCGCTTAATGTATTGATTTCAGCCCCTATAGCAGAGACTCCCCCAGCCCCTCCGGAATTCCGACCCTTGCGCTGTTTACCCTGGGCATGCTCATATACTCGTAAAGCTTGCGGATCCACGGGTCGGACGCGATTGAAATCTGCGCACAGTTTTCGCTATACTATACAGTGAACACTAAAGGCTTTGTATTGTGTTACATTGGTTGTTATTTCATCCACGTGGTGTCTCCTTCACCAGTGCTTACGCGCCGTCTTTCACAGCCAGCCAGGAGGGCCTGTTCGTGATATCATTCCACCACCTAAGCAGACGTTATCAGAAAACAGTCATAGATACCCAGGGCGCAGACGCGTGATCCAAGACAGAGACGAATTTGGCTCACCTAGCGACATTGGGATGCTTTTCGAGCAACTCTCCATGACCGGCAGGGCGCAACATGCTTCCATAGGGAAGGTGGAACAGATCAGCGAGAGTGACGTTCTAGGGGAAAGATTGTCCTGTCAGCTCTGTTCTCCACTCTCCACTGGGCCTCCGTGGCATCGACGGGTTCGTAAGCAACAGCAATGACTATGACTTACATCACCAGCCAAATACTTCTGCTTGCTGAGGATGACCTCGTAAGCCTCCAACTTGGAGTTGAGGCTGGTAGCCAGCTCTGCAACGCGGGCTTCGTTCGTTTGCAGGCCACGACGACTGTCACAGCCATTAGTAACAGCCACATCGATGGTTATATGTCAGACCGCTCACATCTTGAAAACCTTTTCGAAGACTATCCCGGACGCGAACGGATCAAAGTTGGAGGTCTCCGTGGACGCTAATTCACGGCTGTAGCGCAATGCGATGCTTGAACATTATCAGGGCGCACCTGCTTGCTCGAATAGAGCTTCGGCTTTGGCTTCACTAGGGATCAGTTCCTGGGTACCTTGACCGGCATACTTCTTGGCGAGGTAGCGCGCGATAGCACGCGATTCGTACAAAATGAACCCATCATCGTCCTAGCTCTGAGGTCAGTTCTCAAGGCGAGACTTCTTGTTGTAAGGGACGCACAATGTAAGGCACCTGTCCAAACGGCTGGTTCTGCGTGAAGGAAGGGGCCTTGTGCTCGCCCTTGGCTAGATCAATAGAAACCAATTCATAAGGAATGTTTTTCTCCTTGCAAACCACGGCTACGCGTCGTGTGCAAGTCGACAGACTGGAGCCGAAGATTTTGAGAGTCATATTCAGAGTACGTTGGGAGATCGAATGAAAATGAGCGAAGCTGGGGTATTAGCAGTTATCGATGAGCTGGTTTATATATGTGCCATTGGCGCCTTCAGCGATGATGGAGATGCGGCGAATCAGCGCCCTGCTGAATAACATCATGATCTGTTGCAAGCTCGGTCATACTTGTGTGTCCGAAGGTCAGAGAGGTGTGAAGATCCCCACCAAATGAGGAGGGTATGCGAGATGAGCGGCACTGTTGCTCGCCTAATACCGCAAAGATCACGTCAATTCGCAGCGTCATCATCGTGATCGTTGACATCGATGGCAGTCCCAAGACTCTTGAGATCGATGGACCTAGACGAAACTAGGATTATAGCCCAACTATATCCTCCTCCTGTGGCACATAGATGGAAATACTTCGAGCGATATAGCTCCAATTGCGCTAGTATGTGTTAGGCACAGTCGGAGAAAACCTGAGCGTCGCTACTGCGTTGCTGCGTCGGTAGTACCACGGCCACTGAGTTTAAGTACAATCAATATGGTTTGGACTTAGGCTGGAGTTCGCCCTTGGGCTTTACAATGCAAATATGGGATCACGTTCGGCATATGCCGAGGTGGTCACGCCTCGAAGCTCGAGTCTCAGATGCCGAGCAAGTCTCCAACTGTCGCTTCCTTCATCTCCACATTGACGCATGTGCAACACGGCTCCTATGACCTTTTCTATAGTTCACCATCATCAAGCAGAGTACGACGCTTTCGCTCTATCAGAACTAGTTTTTGTCCACTCAGACCCCAGAAGGACTGGGCATTGCTCAATGTTGAATAGAGCTTGAATCCCACATCAACGCTTCTTCGCTAAATCTGGCTACAAACCCCCGCACTGACCACGTCAAACTTGCCTGCAACTAAATCACCAAGTGCTCTGGGCTATCGAGCTCCCGCGGTACCTCCCTAGTGAATCGTCTTGAAATTCTGCCAGCCGATCGCGCAGGTGTATCGTCATGTCGAACCCTTTCGATTTTGCCGCGAAAGCTAATCATGGGGACCGGTCGCCAGAGCGTCCTTCTCACGGGCGTCAGACATCGTCTACAAACGTCGGCTCGCGGATCATTGAGGGAGCATGGACTCCCTGGTTCAGCGGCCCGCTGCTCTGGTGTGCCAGCCTATTGATAGCAGGCTATTGTATTTTTATAATCAGAACATGGAATATCGTCCTTCCCGCATCATCTGATGACGCTTCTTGCGTTCCAAACGCCATACAGGCATGGCTTCTCCAAAGGGATCAGTACTGTGACCAGGGTCAGACGATGCTCGCCTCTCAAATGACTTCTTGCCTGACCTGCTCGCTTCCGAAGGGTACATAAAGCGCGTCCTGTGCGGGACTGGGCCCCCCTTGCTTGACGCTATGAAGCCTCTCTCCATTGCTACGCTTTGCGGAGCATTGCTTTCGCAACTGGGAGCCGCTAACTCGCTTGTTACTTTCCCCTCGACCGAAATTCCACTTACAGATTTTTTCGATAACCAAGCTGCATCTCTAGACGGTTCCACGGGTAACTTCGATAAAAATGGATCCACCTTCGCTGCTCAGTATCTGCCGCAAGGCCCATGGGATTACAATGGGATCACCGTAAGTGCCCCTTTCTCGCCACGGGACCTGCAATTACTTATGCATTCCTGTATAGTATAGCTTACCGTCTACTTGGGGACAAGGTGATGATAATGCCATCGCTCAGGGTCAGGTAGTCAAGCTTTTGAATGCAACATATGTCCATGAACTTCACATTGTGTATTCTGGGGATGGAACTGACAGTCAGTATCCATTCTAAGCCGTTTGCGTTTGACGATGTACTAAGCTGTGCCTCTCAGACGAGTTCAATGGCACTTTCTACTTGAACTACGAAGATAACTCTGTAAAAGAGCTTCAATGTGGGCTCATCGCAACTTTATAACTCTACTTTTTCACTCATTCAAACTGTAGTCACCGGAAAAAATTGGTGGAAGTGGCCCATCCTTAACTGGGGAGACATTAGAACGTGCGGGGCTTCCCGGAAACATCTTATGTATCTGGTCTCATCATTTTACGCAGACCATTCCATTACGAGCTCTACGGAGCACAAAAGAACTGGAACTCCAGTCAGATCTTCCAATTGTCTCTGTCCATTCCCTCTCGGGCAGCGCTCCAAAGCATCACACTCCCGGAAACCGCAAATACAGCCAACAGGCTCCATATCTTCGCCCTTTCCATGACGCCATCCGTTGTTCCGTCAGGGCAACCCTCGGGACCGGAATTATCTGTTCGGAGTACTCAATTCAGCACACGCTGGGAGGATGTTGGAAGCCAGCGTGCTCAAGCCGTCGTGGTGACACTGGCTAACCTTCTCCCCGGAAGTTTAGCGACCTCTGTCAATGCATCCATTGATTCCAAATACCAGATCGAGGTGACGGGCCCTGGTGTAACTACAGTTGCTCCTGGTGTGCTGTACCGACTTATGCCTGCGGATCAAGCCCGTGTGGACGTCCTAGTGTTGAACAACAACGGGACGGGCAACGCAACTGTTCAGATCAAGGACTCGGCCGGAAACATCGTTGGAACATCGGATGGCTGGCCAATTATTCCATTACAGGAGAATTGGACTCCAGACCCGAATGTTCTCACCACTCACGAGACTCCCACCTGGTGGAACCAGGCGAAATATGGCATCTTGTTCGTGCACTTTTCACGTTACATTTTCGGCTGAGATTGACGCACGTCTCAGCATTCATTGGGGTATTTACAGTGTCCCAGCTTGGGTGAGTCGATTGCCTGCTACAACCCATGGGCGAGTGTCGCTCACTTCTGACGTCCGGTAGGGACCACCACAAGAGTATGCAGAGTGGTATGAGTACGTAGACCATCTAGCTGCGTTCGATTTTATAACGTACTAACTCGTTCCACAGCTGGTACCTACACAACCCACCGAATTCCAGTAATCCAACCTGGGAACATCACTTGAACACCTACGGCCCGGTAAGTGCCCCTATTTTAGGGTTAAGATTAAGCGCCCACTAACATTGCTCTCTCCTCTCTCCTGCCTTGATACCCGCCCCCAACAGGATGTTGTGTACGACGATTTCATTGCGAACTTCACAGCGTCCAAATGGGACCCAAGTGCATGGCTTGACTTGTTCGACGAGGCAGGAGCAAAGTACTTTGTCATCGTCACAGTGCGGCTCTTGCCCACCCTCTATCCTGCTGAAGTTAACAAGGGGTTCTTGCCCAGAAACACCATGATGGATACGGAATGTTTGACACAGGGAATACCACTCACCGTTCAAGCGTCTATCTCCCACCCAAACGGGACTTTGTCAAAGAATTGATGGATACTGCCAAAGCAGAGAAACCCAATCTCCATCGCGGAACGTACTTCTCTATGCCTGAGTGGTGAGACTAAATTATAATGCTATTCGGTCTGGAATGTCTCAGATAATTCCAAGGTTCAATCCCGACTTTGCGAAATATGGCTTTGGTCAGTGGCCCGGAGGCTTAGCGCACAACGCCTTCAACGCTTCAGAAGTGGAGCCCTATACTGGCATACTCAACATCAGCGATTTCATCGAGGACCTGCAATACCCTCAGATGCTCTCCTTAGCATTGGACTATGAGACCGAGATCATGTGGTGTGATATCGGAGGCCCGAACAAGACACTTGACTTCGCTGCGCAATTCTACAACAATGCTATGCAGACCGGCAGACAGGTCACCATGAATGACCGTCAGTCTTGCGCTAAATCAGGGCAGCACTTCCTGCTCATACTTACTTTCTAGGTTGCGGCGCGGTTCCCGATTTCGACACACCCGAGTATGCCACGTTTGGATCATTGCAGACCCGTAGATGGGAGACAAACGAAGGAATGGATCCATTTAGCTATGGACTGAACACAGCGACAAACGCGAGCGAGTATAAGAATGGAACAACCATCATTCAGACCCTGGTGGACGTAGTAAGTAAGAATGGAAATTAGTAAGTGCTTCATAATCCCTCAGTGTATGTGCTTACATCGTGCCTTCCAGCCTTCTTGACGTGGGTCCAACCGCCGAAGGAGAGATTATTGCGCCAATGGCAAACAACCTTCTCGATGCAGGTAAATGGCTGAAGTATGCTGGAGACTGCGTGTACGCCACCGTACGTCATTGCTTTTCCACGGCATCTGACCCTGTCGCATCTGCTGATGCGCGCTGCCATGGTATTCCCCACCTCATGTCACGGAAATAGGATTATTGGTACCAAGCCTCGCAATCGCCGTCAGGATCAGTGCGCTTCCTGACCACCCCCACGACCTTCTGCATCGTGGCCTTTAATCAACCCAACGGAACTCTGGTGGTCGACGCAGGGGGTGCTGTCCTGCCAGTAAGCAAAGGGGACACAATTGTTCTGCTAGGCCCAGACACAAACTCGACCTCAACGACCCAAGAGGGATTGGAGTGGAGCATGGACAGCACGGGGGTCTTGACCATCACCGTCCCTGAGGAGCAGGTCGCACTCGTTGATTACGCGTGGGCGTTCCAGGTGACATATGGCGGATCGGACTAGAACATGTACGAACAGACGTAAGTTGGAGGTGGGAATGGATATACATTGCATGGGCTTGAGCAGCGACCCATCCGATTCATGCACGAATCTGAATCAGCTCGATAGGCTGAGCGACCAGAGAACTAACTGGACCAAGTCGGAATTCGGATGATTCGTCATACCGTGCCTAGTGAAGACTTCACCAGTCATTGATCAGCAAGGTATCTAGTCTTTTCTGTACAATCCTCAAAATGCAAGCTCGAGGAGAGGTGGCGTCAATATACAAAACACCATGGAACACCGTGGAGTCGGACTCTAAAGTAAGCGTCGATGCTGATTTGTTCACTCAATCATAGAGGCATCTCGACATTGCGTCGGAGGATATATCGTTCATTGACGATCGTGATGGCTGTGGCCGACGTGCCTGGTGATGAACGATCCGCCATGGAGAAGATTCCGCTGATGGCGCAGATACTTATCTACGATCGGTCGGGCATCCATGGTATTCGTATGACCGACCGTATCTCACGCATTATTCAACACATTCAACCCCAATCACCCAAACCGAAGGTTAGTACAATATTTAGACCCTTCAGCGCACTGCGACGAGTATTCCACGCAAACATCCCTCAGCCGCTGCGATGGAGCCACCATTGAATCCTTCATGCCCACTTGATCCCGAGCAAGTAATGGGATTAACACCTTGCCTTTTTACCTCGAGCAACGCTGACACACGTCCAATACATAATCCAGAGTGCCCAATACAGACAGCGCCCAAGGTTAAAAGTGACATAATGGGTTTAGGTTGCGGAGTGTAGCGGCCAAAAAGCGACGCCCGTCACAATCGCACTGCTTTCAAGGATACTCATTGCACTTTGCTATCGTTGGTCATCCGGGACCTTCACGATGGCTTCCTTGATACCCATAACAATTTTCTTCGCTGCCTCTGTACAGGCATTGCACACGGTGAACATGACCAACAAGTAAGCTGTTCCTTTCATGCATCTTACCATCTTGCCACACTGACAGCGCGAACTCGTGTAGCTGTGGATATGGAGTAGTGCGTGTCCTCGTAGCTGGCTGCAACACAGGCCTGAAGGTTCAATGAAATATGTTTTGCAGCCCACCCTTGATCAAATCCCGAGTATCACACTGGCTACTGGCTCACAGAGCTACACAAATGGGACGGTACAAGCGGGCGCATTCCTAAACACGGGTACATGATATTGCGCGTTTTTACTACCCTCTCTGACACAAGAACAGGATATTGTGGGCCAAATGGTGGTAATTGCACGACAGTCGATATAACAATGAACGACACATTATCCACCGTAGTTGTCGATCTCATACCCACGTGCGCCCAGCCCCTCTTTTCTTCTTTGTTCCCGTTCCTGACATATCTGCAGTCACGTATTCAGTGTTCCTGTTGGGTTTACGTGCGTTACCCAGTCTCACGATCATAGTAGTCGAAGACTTTCCTGACCTCAGTTCAGATATTTCAACGGGTGTGACGGTGCCGGCGTGTCATGTAAGTCGACCGCATACTATGGTTTCACAGTGCTGATACGATGTCAGGTTTAACGGCGGACTGCGTCAACGCCATACGCGACCCACCAGAAACATCCGGGATTGTTACGTGCTCAGCTGTCGGTGTACGTGTTAGCTAATGTTGGTTGACGATCGTTGCAAACTGATTTCCAACTGTAGGCCAGTCTTTTGGTCACTTTTTGTCCGTAAGTATCCGAGTGTTTTGAGTTACGCGGATGCTGATCTGTTGTCTACGTAGAAATTTAGAACCTACCTCTTCTTCTTTGCCTCCCTCAACCTCGCCATCTGCTTCATCTCCATCAACTCCCGCTCAGTCATCTGCCTCCTCGTCCCACTCTGATTCTACCAATACTGCTCTCATAGGGGGCGTTGTGGGAGGCATTGTCGGGGGCCTCATTATAGCCATCGCAATCGCTGCAATTTTCTTCCTCCGCAAACGCCGTCACAGGCGCGCTGAGCAGTTTGCCATAAGCGAATTTACTGCCCCTGCGCCATTCATCTTTCCCTACTCTGGAGACGATGCAAACTCGGCCAAGATCACGAGTAAATATGATCTCTACGGAAGCCGACATAGTCACCGACCAAGCGCGTCCTCGTTGATTCAATCGGCTACGTCGCCTGTGTCACAATATGGTCACTATCCACCTTCGCCGCCCCCCGCCCGCAACGTCCCGCTACCAGAGCGCCAAGCGTCCCCACCGCAAACTCGTCCCCGGCCTCAGTCGCAAGGTCCTGAGTTGGATCGCATCATCGAGGGTCTTGCAGAGCGCTTCGGTTGGACTGCCCCTGTTAGGCCTGATACTTCAGTCTCCGTAATTGGCGATGATCAACTGCCTCAGTATAGATGACGTGGTTTGCTCCGCAGATAGTTTCCTTTCTTCTATGCTTTTCGGGTGGAGGCTTTCAGGAACTTCGTTCATAATGTACTGTACTCTCTTGATCTGATTTTAATCGTGGTGCAGGTTGGGAATACGCTCGAGACGGAATTTGGGGTCTTGAACATTCAGCTGGAGCGTGTACTTGCCACTTAAACTTTGAAGCCAACTCCATCGGTATTGCTTCCGCGTCTGGTGGCTTTGGCGTTCAAGTTGAGTTGTCGTTGACCCTGCTCCGAGTTTCACAAAGGCTGAGGCCGCTACTCGATACTTTTGGTTCTTACTGGTTCCCTTATGCTCAATGTCAATGAGAGACATCCTCAATTTACCCTACAAGCGTGCAGTGCAGGACTCACCCAGAAGGCAACCATAAAGTTCTGGAAGGAGACCGAAGTGGGCGAGACACATCGTTCCGCATCGTGGGTGTCACCGCCGCTTTCCCTCGCTTCCAGGCGAATACGCCGGCTCGATATAGTTTCAACACCGACCTACACCGACACGACGGCGGCACCTAGGGTCAGTGTGCCGGCTTCAACACCCTCCTCCCAAATGCTTCCTTTGCTTACCCTGTTGAACGCTAACGACGACCGGGAGGTGGCATTGTACGGGAACTCCTGGAATGATCCGTAGTCACTGATGGAGCCGCGATTGGATTTTTCCTTTAAAACCCACCCAGTATTGTCTTTCCTCCTGCGAGCAGGACTATACTGAAAACCCTGCCCAGGTCCTAATACATACCAGCCGAGTACATACTGTACCTTTATAGGAAGTGGGTCAGTTAACGGAAATTTGCACGTCGTGCTAGCAATACTCCACGTCGACAAGAAAAATATACACGAGCAGAACGAGAAAAGCGTAGGCAACAATTCTATATATGTTTCATAATTTTTGGAGGGCATGAACGAGTGCTACGAATATTTTGCGAGCATGGGTCAGATTTGATCGAAACCAGGGAAGTGGGTCAAAGTTCGGAAACCGCCGGCAACCCATATCGGGCAGCCACTCAACGGCCACATCACTTCCTGCGAGTACTGCGTCGAACTCCAACATCTTTCTGAATGCCTGAGGGCTCTGCATCGACAGCCACTTTGGGAGCGACCAACAGGCGACGCTTTGGTGTGTTTGTGACGTCTTCCCCGAAGTGACGCACCACAGAAACTTGTGCTTTCAAGGGACTTTCTGACCTTGGCACATCACTGCCATCTGAGCGAAGATGATCGATTCGACGTGGACGAGGACGAGGACGAGGGCGAGGGTGTGACTGCAATTCTTCAGCCATGGGAGCAGTCTCGTCGGCTGGCTCTTCATTGCTAGAGATGGTACGTTTCGCTTTTTGCTGAACAACTTTGTGGTTGCTGTCCTTCTTTGCCTTTGCAAGCTCGAGGCGCCTCCTTGCCTTCTCGGTCTGCTTTAACTCCTTCTGCTCCTTAGCCGCTTGACGTTTCTCTTCCAGGGCCTCCCTTTTTGCAGCGGCGGCAGCACGCTTCGCTTGCGCAGCAGCCTTCTTCGCAGCCATCTCCCCCGCTTTTCGAGTGTTGAGAAGCTCTCGGTGAGCAGTCTTCTGTGCTTGCGCAATCCGTTTAGTAACGAAGCTGAATGTGACTTTTAGTGCTTTCTGTGCTTCCCGCACCGCTTCCCTGACCGCTGCCTGCTTCTCTCGCTCCGACCGTTTCTGTGCGTCTGCCGAGGCCTTTTCGTACTGCCGAATGGTTAATCGAAGCTGTTTGAAGTGCTTTGCTGCCTCCTCATGCACGTCCTTCATCTTCACCTCCCAGTCCGCCTTCGCTAGTGCATCCATCATCTCAGTGCTCGTCATGTGCCGTGCACCAGAGCCTCCTTCTCTACGATAACCGGTCTGTTTCTTCTTCGCAAATAGTTGTTCTCGCAAGCGCTCATTTTCCGCCTCCATCAGCTTTTTGGATGCAAAGTCGCCCTCCATCTGTGCTTTTGCCTTCAGAGCAAACTGACGAAGAGCTTCGTAATGGTCGAGGTAGTGTTTGCGAGATGTGTTTGCTCGAAGTGGAGGCGGGAAGTCAACTAAGATGATTGTAGCCTCTGTTGCAGGCCCACGACTGTCGTCGGGGGCTGAATCTGCACCTGCAGATCCTTCGACAACCTCGAGGAGCGGCGGGAGCACTGTGGGTACAGGCTGTGATGCTTTAGTAGTCGTGTTTAAAGCTGGGGCATAGGCGGACTCTTCGATCACATTCGGATCAAAGGGCCAAATCCCTGTTTTACGAAATGCAGTCTGGATTGTTGCAGGCGTAAATGCACGTCCGCGAGCGGCATGATAGTATTCCAAGAGGTTATATTTGGTGATAGCGACGTTCGCTGCGCTAGCTCGATTGACCTCTGATTTCCAGCTCGATGCCAGAGGTCCAAAGATACCAACATCACACGGTTGGAGACGGTGAGTTGTGTGCGAGGGTAGGCATAATAGGATGATTTTATGCTTGTCACAGAAGTCGACGAAGGGGTATGTGCAATGCGAGTTATGGCCATCGAGAATTAGGAGCCGCCAGCCTCCGGATGCATTGCGGGCAGATGTGGTAGGTTCGAAGTCGTTTATGAGCCATTGCAAGCCTAGGTCCATATCGGTCCACCCATTCTGCGAAATTGAGATGCTAGTGGGTCATTCAAGGTCAGTCGTATATTCGTCTTTGCATGCAAGAACTTACCTTGCTCGACAAGGGTTGTTTCGGCCCCAAGCAAGGTTCCGCCTTTTCGCTTTGAAGATTACCGACGGTGGGAGCACAATGCCATCAGCGGAAACAGTTTCAATGACAGTAACCAATTCCCGGTCTCCGTTTACAAGATGCTGAACTGTTTTTTGGTCACGATCAACAAAGACGAGGGTACGTTTTCCGATTCCAAGTTGAATACCCTTCTCATCCATGTTATAGATGTTGCTCGGGAGGACATTGTACCTCGAGATGAGGTCACCAAGGATGGTGAAGTACTCCGACACCTGGCTGCGATTGAGGGCTCTTGCACGGCAACATTCAAGCCCTGTTGACCACCGGGCCTTCAAGTCTGGATGGCGAGTCCTGAAATGACGAGCCCAGTTCTCAGAAACTGGCTCGTCGATGATGACGGAAGCATGTTGTGCGACTGTCAAGTGCGACAATGGGACACCACGGTAACCGAGAGCTTTGATCCACTCTTTGAGCACTGCTTCCTGTGCCGGTGTCAACCTTTGCTGGTGAGCATGAGAGTCAACTCGAGTTTTTCGCCCGTTATAACGTGCAGTGAGCGTGGTGCGTGAAACTCCATACTGTGTTGCTGCTCTGCGAAGTGTCAATTTGGGTTGTCCCTTGGGATCCAGACCAGATGCAACGACAGCTTGAAGGGCCAACTGAAGCTGTTGTTCTTTCGTATCACCAGTTACGGACAGGGCTGGAGTCATTGGAAAGAGGGAAGGTGGGGATGATGTTGTGTGATGGTGTAGATCTCTGTAGACTAATGAAAATTGACGTTCGAGTTCAAGTTTGGTTGAAACCGTGTGCCTTCTGATATCCCTCACAACAGCGCCACACTCTCAGAGTCCAAATCGAAGGGCGGGGACATTGATAAGTGGTTTTTAATGATGATATCTATGCAACATAATCTAGTGTACATGTGCCTCATACCCGCATCTTCCGGTCTGCTCAGTCAGTTTTCTGACCTCCCTTGACAATGTTGGTCTGCCGGTCCCTTCTCTTCAAGACAGCACCTGCTTCATCCATGTTGAATATGTTCGACACGGAAGGCTGTGTATCACAACAGACATTCTCCTGCAAAGCTGCATATGGGAGACCAGATGTCGTAGACTTTGGTGAGGTCGGAGGAGTTGAGAAAGGTGATTCAAGCGGTGGCATTCCCTCGTCATCTGACAGATTCTCGAGCACCCTAATATATCAAGATGAATACAGCGAAGGGAAAGTATAGCGAGTAGGACATACCATTTCTCCGTGTCCTCTTTAGCCTTATTTGCGAGACGTGCAGCCTCAGCTTCTCGGGGTGTGATATAGTGAGCAGGAGGTCTATGCCAGCTGATCACCGAGTCCATACTGAAATTAGACATGATGCAATCAAAGGTGCATGGTGTTAGCATGATAATAGACCATCCTAGGGATGCATACACACCTGGGCAACACGAAAGAGCAAAGATTTAATGAGGGAGACGAAAACGAGCATGGAAGGTGGATTTATACAAGGTCATGGTGGTGATGTGAATATCGGATCATGCAGCACCCAGGAAAATTGGAAAAAAATACGAGCCTGTTGCGACCACATACTAGTCTATATGGATGTGATTGGAGCAGGGTTGGCGGCGAGGTGAAGCTTGTGCAGACGACGAGATCCGTGAAAGCGGTCAAGAGTGGTGCATCTCATTCGAGCAAAGACCCATGGGTCTAGCAACAGCCCTGTCTGCTCCACGCATCTGATATTTTGGGCACGTACCAATGAAAGTGTGTCATTTTACATTCTCCAGTTGTTTTGTGGTGCGGAGGCGAGATGCGTTGAGGGTGAAGTCGAGAATGTTGGGAACCCTTAGCGCCACCCCCACATTTCCGTGTTGGGCTCGAGGTCAACAGCTTGTAGCACATATATCTCGCTCATTTCTTCAGCTTTATTCTCGAAATTTTGTATACGACGTCCTGAGAGGTCCTTCATACAGGCTACGACGTCAGATGGTGAATTTATCGAGTGGTCGTGCACCAGTGTGGACGCTGACCCGTTAGTCGGTCTGACCCGTTGCTTACTAAGGTACAGTAATGAAAAAATAAAGTATAACCCCGAGTCCCCCGAAGCGTCATTGAATCGACCCAATTGGTTTAGGTCGCGGACGATACTTAGCGGCAGTCAAAACGCGGCGACTGTCGCAGTCGTTTGCGTTCAAGGATAAACACTCACTGCCCGGACTTCGGACGCTGGTCATCCAGCTCCTTCATTATGCTCTCCTTTTTACCCATGATTACCATTCTCTTTGCTGCCTCAGCGCAGGCCTTGCACACAGTGAACATTACGAACAAGTAAGTTGCTCCTGTGATTCGTCGAACTACGCCATACTGACAATATGTCTAGCTGTGGATATGGAGTGGTACGTGTTAGAGCTGACGCATAGACCAGACCACCCAAAGAAAGTCTGATATGTAGCCCACTCTGGACAAATTTCCGAGCACTACATCGGCTGGCACGCAGAGCTTCACAAATAGCACGATACAAGCCGGTGCATTTTTGGACACAGGTTCTTAATCCTGCCCAATTCTCTGCAAATTCTTCTGACACGAGAATAGGATACTGCGGGACAACTGGTGGTGGCTGCACGACAGTGGACATCACGATGAATGACATGCTGTCCGTTGTGGTTGTCGACCTAATACCTCCGTGCGTTCAGTCCGTCTACCGTCCCTTCTTTCTCTGACTCTTCTGCAGACACATGTTCAGTGTTCCTGTTGCCTTTTCGTACGTTTCCCGATATCAAATTTATGACCTGGAGGATTGGCCTAACCTATCGTAGGTACTTCAACGGCTGTGATGGCGTTGGCGCGTCTTGTGAGCGGATCATTCATCACTCACCAGTAATATGCAATGTTAATGCGAGAATAGGTCTATCGTCAGGCTGTGACAATGCCATTCGCGATCCACCAGAAACGTCTGGGATTGTGACATGCACTGCTGATGATGTATGTGACTGCGGACGGTGGCTGGCAATCATGTGGCTGACATTTAATCGCAGGCCGGTGTCCTGATCACCTTCTGTCCGTGAGTTCCTTCCAGATATCTTGAATCGCGCAGATGCGAGCCTCTTTCCCAGAACTCAAGACCCTAGCTCTGCTCCTTCGCGGCTCCCCTCAACGTCGTCTTCATCATCACTATCCTCTCCTTCGTCGGCCTATTCTTCATGGCCATCCTCTCCTTTATCTCCACCTTCCGCTGAGTCATCCACTCCAACGTCCTACTCTGATTCAACAAACGGCGTTCCCGTTGGGGTCATTGTAGGGGGTATTGTCGGGGGGCTTGTTATCGCTATTGTTATCGCTGCGATTTATTTCTTCTGCAGGCGTCGTCACAGGCCCACCGGGAAAATTGCCACAGACGAGCTTGTTGCCCCACCACCTTCCATCCTTCGGCGCCCGGGCAATGATACAAGCTCCTCCAGGGTCACGAGTAAATACGACTCTCACGGAAGCGGACACAGTCATCGACCAAGCGCATCATCGTTGATTCAGACACCTGTGTCACAATATGCATCCCCTCCGCCTTCTCCCCTGCCTCGAAATGTCCGGCTGTCAGAGCAACGAGGATCTCCTTCCCCTAATCCTGCACTTCGTCACTCACAAGGCCATGAGGTAGACCGCGTCATCGGTGGCCTTGCAGAACGCTTTGGATGGACGTCCCCAGTCATGGGCGAAGCAGGCGGCGTCTCTCCAGCCGCAGATGATCAACTGCCTCAAGATAGATAACCAACTGGGTTTGTTAACTGTCCGAAATTCTCTCTGTGGATATATTTTATTTCTTCGTGAATGATTTTAGGGTGGAAGCATTCAGGATCTTGGCCCATAATCTACGCTACGCTGCTCATCTGCCTTTAATTGCGGTGTTAACGGACTCCAGCTCAGGCTCGAATCGAAATTAGGCGTTACGCTTCAGACCACTTAGAGCTCGGTTAGACGTACCTATAATTGCCAGCTAAACAGAAGTACTGATATAGACACATTTGCTTCCGCAGTTTGATTTTGGCTCTTTCTCACGTTACGACTTTGAGTAGCTCCGGGCACGGAGCTGAGGACAGTTGGGCCAGGTGAGAGTTCTATTCACAGCAGTGTACGGACGGACGAACGGACTTGCGAAATCCTATCAAGGCTTGGCCGGACCAGCACGGGATCCACTATCCCGACGACCGCGACCAAATACACCCATAATACCGTCACTGGGCTATTATTGTCTTGTTTCCTCATCGTAATCTCACAGATGGCTTTCTTGGTTGATAAAGCTCGCGCTCCCACTCCAGAGCATCGTGCAGAGTGGTATCTTTGATCATGACCGTCATGACCACCATAGTCGAGTCGTCCAACGCGCCTACACAGCGCCAATATCCGCCTCTTGCGGGGTCTCTTCTCTTACCAGGCGTCATAGATTTTCATATTCACAATAACTCAACAATACCAATCTACGTCTATGCTGACGACAAGGCGCCCGGTGGCCTCACTGAAATAAGTTTCCTTGAATTTGGTCGGGCAGCCCATCGCGCGGCACACACCCTACGCCCAAAGCGTGCGGGTTCCGAAGGAGAGGTCGTTGCTCTCATCGCAAACACCGACTCGCTGTTGTACCATGCGGTTGTGGCAGGAATGATAATCGCAGGTTTGGTGGTGAGTCGTTTTGCCTCGGTATCTGTGCTCTTCCCACTATCCCCTTCTATGTAGCCTTTCGCGATGTCACCAAGAAATTCACCCCCTGCTGTAGCGGATATGATGAAAAAGACTGGCTGCCGTCGTGTGGTCACAATTGAGAACACTCATCGTGCTTTGGTAGAAGGAGTCCGCCGTGAGGTGACCGCGTTGGAAGTGACGGAGCTGCCTTCCTACAGCCGGCTTTATCCAAAATTGGGAAAAGAGACCATCGAGGATCAGTTCGAATTTTACCCACAGCCTCCGTCATGGCCACAATTGGACCAGCCGGCCCTCTACCTTCATTCGTCTGGGAGTACTGGATTCCCAAAGCCCATCGCGCACAGTCACCGCACTCAGATGCAATGGCTTGCGCAGCGTAAAGCATATGTTCACTCAGGGGCTACAGACAAGCGCAAGCGTCCTCAGCGACTGGGGGCAATGTCTCTTCCATCGTTTCACAGCTATGGGCTGGCCATCCAACTTTATGCGGCGCTGGGAGGAACTATCACGGTAGTCGTTTACCCGCCAACGTCAGTCAATGATCCAAACGCCCAGCCCATAATCCCAACCTCGGATAATATTCTCGATTGTCTACGGAAGACAGATGCTAACATACTCATGACTGTCCCCTCTCTGTTGGAGCATTGGACAACGTCAGAGGAAGCCGTGAATCTGCTAAAGTCGCTCGACTACGTGGTGCGTGCCATGTACGCCGGGCAATGCACAGTACGGGCTATAAGACTGTTACAGCTTTACGGAGGCGGGCCCCTCCCGCATAAGATAGGAGATGCTCTCCATGCAGCGGGAGTGCCTATCGCCACAGAATATGGTGGGACGGAGTTCGGTTGCCCGGTTCTCATGCCCACGAGGAAACACCTCGCCGACGGGGATTGGCTGTGGTTGCGGTTTTCAGATAATGTTGACATCAGGTGGGTACCTCAAGGCGATGATACGTATGAGTGCCAGATTCTGGTACGTTATCCACGCCCGACCAACCAACTTTTAGGCTGATTTGGATATCTCTTGCGGCGTCGATAGTCGTCAGACGTTATCCAGATGGCAGTTGAGAATTTACCTGACGTCAAAGGCTATGCAACGTCAGACGTCTTCGTCAAACATCCTTCCAAAGCTGGTCTGTGGAAACTGTATGTTGGTATTTCCCTTCCAGAACCGTCCTGAGCTCTGTGATATCTAGCGTGGGCCGGACCGACGACGTCCTTACCCTCGCATCGGGAGAGAAAACGGTGCCAGCACCGATGGAGAGTATCATTGGATCCAGCCCTCATGTCCAAGGCGTTGTCATGTTTGGTCGGGAGCGCAATCAAGTTGGCGTACTAGTCGAGCCGGGGGAAGAATCTATCGTGAATGACGAAGACAAGCAGCAGGTAATGGAGTTTAGGGAGAAGATATGGTTCGTGTTTTGAGGGTGGTCTTCCAGCTTCCGCGCCTTAATTACCTCGCAGGCCATGGGTCGAAGAAGCAAACAAGACAGCCCCCGCTTTTAGCCGCATCTTTAAGGACATGATTATCGTCACTCGTTCGGACAAGCCCATGCCACGAGCGGGGAAAGGGACTGTCCAGAAGAAATCGGCACTTCAGCTTTATGATGCAGAAATCAATGTGTTGTCCGTCTCGTTTCACATCGCAAGTCTGTTCGTGGTTCACTGAGAGACGTCACTAGGTACGAGAGCGTAGAAAGCAGATCTAGTTCCACGGGATCGCCAGAAAATTGGACGGAAGACACATTGAACATTTGGCTGAGAGAGCACGCAACAAGGGTCAACCTAGGCGCCGAAATTGATGTTGATATCGACCTGTTTTCGCAAGGCTTTGACAGGTAAGTTGTGCATCCAAATCATTTGCAGCTCCTGGGTCCTACCATATTTGCGTTTCAGTTTAAGTGCGACCTACCTGAGGAATCGTATCATCAGTGCACTGCGCCAATCTTCTGACGCCGGGCTTCCGAGTATCGCTGAACGAGTCGCACCGAACTTCGTCTTCGACAATCCTACCATTAGAAGTCTGTCCAAGAGGCTAGCAGGTCTCATACGACAGCATGACTCGGATGGGCCGAACGATAAACCCCTACATGCACACGTAACCGCGATCGAGGCGATGATAGAAAAGTATTCTGTTGGATTGGATTCCGAAAGGGTAGTCATGAACGACAGCAGACCCGATGAAGCCGTGGTTCTCCTCACTGGGTCGACTGGAGGGTTGGGGTCATACCTTCTGGCTCAGCTTTTGCAAAACACCAAGGTCTCGAGGGTTTATGCATTCAATCGTCCATCCAAAGCGGGGGTGACCAGCGAGAGAAGGCAAACGGCGTCGTTCCGAGACAAGAACCTGTCACTTGAGTTACTGAGGTCGGATAAATTGGTCTATATCGAGGGGGATGCTGCTCAGAAGGAATGCGGACTTCATCCTATCACGTATGATCAGGTACGCTAAAGCTTCAGAAACTGAGTGATACGACATCCGCTGAACACGACGTTCAGATTCGCGAGTCTGTTAACATCATCATCCATAACTCCTGGCGTCTCGATTTCAACTTGTCATTGGCCTCCTTCGAACCAATTATTCGAGGAACGCGAAACCTGGTTGACCTTGCGAGGTCCTCAGTTCACAGATCATGTATTCGTTTCTTGTTCACATCTTCGATTGCTTCTGCACATTCGTGGGACTACCATCGGGGGCCATTTCCCGAGGAGGTACAGCTCGACGCAGGTGTCGCCGTCGGCGCAGGATATGGAGAAAGCAAATATGTTGCAGAACGCGTGCGCACAGATTTGACTTGTGGCGTTTAGTCGCTCATGGAATGGTGTCCAGCTTGTCGCGAAGAGTGGTCTCCAGGCTACGTCCTTTAGAATCGGTCAGATCGCAGGCGGGCCGAATGGGGCCTGGGCATCAACAGACTGGCTTCCCATCATCGTGAAGTCCAGCTTGACTCTGGGAGTGTTCCCGGATGCAGAAGGTGTCAGTGTTGTATGGATGTCTTGGTGCCATCCAGTCTTTTGATGTTTGTCACCAGCGTGTTTCATGGATACCTGCCCATGAAGTTTCAGCAACGATTCTCGACATTGCTTTTACAAAGAACAGGCCTCCCGCTGCAATAAATATAGTACACCCAAGGCCCGCTCTGTGGTCAGAAGTCATGGGTGAGGTGCGAGTAGCGCTTGTGGAGGAGAAGCACCTCGACGATGATGTTCTTCGATTGGTCCCCTTTGAGGACTGGTTTTTTGAGCTGGAGAAACGAGCTCGGGAGGCGACTGAGCGAAATTTCCACAATATCGTAAGCCTGTTGCCAGTTGTCAATCATAGCACGCGAATTGACCCAACTCACAGCCCGCCGTCAAGCTTTTGGAATACTTCCGCGACATGGCTCAGGCCGACGGGGAACTTCGACGACTGGGACATAGTAACAGAGAAGTGGGTGGCATTGCAGAATTTGCAACCGAGAAAGGACAGGGCTTCAGTCGTAGCCTGAGAGAACTTGCGCCGATTGGAATGGGCGAGGCGAAGATGTGGGTGAGGTATTGGGTCGGGAATGGATTATTATGAATGCTGTATACTGCCACACCGTGTTGACTGACTGCCTAGCGATGAAAGTCAAGCCCTGAATGACGAACGAGTTGCGATCAACGATGACCGCGACTCGAGTGTTCAACACAATTGATTGGTACTGGCAAACTGTTCGTACCTTCAGCTTCATCTCTCCCAATGATACTTTTAAGTGACCACCGCCAAATGGTCGGTCCGCAGCATAGCTAAGTTGTACGCTTGACTTTGCTCCAACTGGTCAGTGGGGGTGGAAATAACACCTCGATCTTCCCTTGATTTCTTTTCGAGTGATCGGTTAAACGTTAATTATTTGCGCATGCTACCCGAACTCATTCGCCCGCGTAATTTTTTAGTCGGAAATCTTGCGAAACGGACGAGCGGACTTCAAGTAAGCAGGCTGGGGCGGAGGGGACTGCCTTCCTTGCCCCTTCAAGTTTGCGACCCGGGCCTTCTCCGTTGACTCATATTTTTGACTGTTCACTGTTCAAAGGCTCGGATAACTGGAGGGTAAGCGTCGTCTCGAGGAGCTGACCTAATATGCATGAATAGTACATGACGGTCTCGGGTAAGCGTCCGATCAACACGACAAGGCGTCTATCACGGCTGCTGGCGGCTGACCCATGTGTATTGTACCCAGTAGCATTGCGGTTGCAATAGCAATCTACAGTGTCAAAACGTCTCACTGATCACTTTCTCCGGTCCGCCTGATGCGGAGACGTGCGAGACGGCTCGGGCTGGAAGGTGTTTGCGCTGCTCTGTTGAATCTCACACTTTGGCCAAAATCAACATCGTGCTATCATTTTGCGGTGAGTGCTTCTGGTCTATACGCCGAAGCACCAAGAACCATGGACGTCAATATGTTGCAGGAGAAGAGAGTGTCCTCAAATCAACGTGGGCCACCGGGCTATCGTTGTGCAAATAGCAATGCGTCCGCGACTCGTGACCTGATGTCACCTTCACTGACTGCCTCTAATCAACTTACCCCGCTGACCTAGACATGAAAAGCTTAAGCGTAGCCCGGGTCAATTTGTTCATTGCCGGGTGCAAACAGTGAGATCATAGTGAACTGTAAAAGACGCTTGGAGGTACATTTCGGAATGTTGGTTGACGTGAAGACGCTTACCCCTCAGTCTATCTTTGAACGCAATGTGAAGGCAGTCCCCGGTTGGAATGCCTTCCTTAAGCCTTAAAAGCGGACATCCACCACTGCTCGATCTGCATACTGAACACAACCAGCCCTCGAATTCCACCTACTATTCCACTTTTCAACATGACCTCCACCACTCAGCAACGCGAACTCCCCCCTCTAGACGGGTCTTTGCAATTCGCAGAGTTGATCGACTTCAACCTTCACAAGAACCCAGCCCACGCAATGTTCGTCTTCGCAGACGACAAGCAGCCTACTGCTCTCACCGAGATAACATTCCTCGAGTTCGGTCGTGCAGCACACCGAGCTGCGTATGCGGTGCGCCCGACACGCACGGGTCCCGAGGGGGAAGTCGTTGTCCTTGTCGCAAATTGCGATACACTCTTGCATCATGCCGTCGTCGGAGGCATGAGCATTGCCGGCCTCGTGGTGAGCATACCTCTCATGGTTTCGGCTTGCAACTAGTGGTAACGTACTCTTGCAGCCATTTTTGATGTCCCCTAGAAACTCTGCGCCCGCCGTAGCGGATATGATGAAGAAGACGAACTGTCACCGCATTATCACCCTTGACCACGCCCACCACGCCTTGATCGAAGGTGTCCGGCGTGAACTGGGATTCGAGATACTTGTAGACGAACTGCCAACCATCCGTCAATTGTTTCCAAAGCTCGGGAAAGAAACATCAGAGGACACATTTAAGCCATACCCGCCGCCACCCGCCCGGCCAGACGTCAACAGCCCAGCGATCTACATTCACTCCTCCGGTAGCACCGGCTTCCCAAAGCCCATCCCTCACACTCATAAGACTCAGATCCACTGGCTTTCACAGCGTAAGCTACCTTATTCGCGCTCGCTACACCAAATTAACAGTATGTTTGCGTAGCCCCTATCTATTCCTATGCTACAATGTCGCCTCCGCCCCGCCTAGGCGGTATGTCTCTTCCGGCTTTTCACAGCTACGGGTTTGCGATCCAAATGTACTCGCCACTCGCATGCATCATCTCAATCTCAATCTTCGCGCCTACATCGGTGCAGGATTTCCGCGCACAGCCCACCATCCCGAACTCAGACAACATCATAGAGTGCGCGCGCAAGACGCACGCTAACTTAATCGCTACGGTCCCGTCATTCCTAGAGCAGTGGGCAATGGATGAAAATGCTGTGAATGTGCTGAAGAAGATGGACTACGTCATATTTGGCGGGGGGCCACTTCCAGAGAAGGTTGGCGACTTTCTGCATGCCGCAGGCGTTCCTATCGGGTCAGAGTACGGAGGAACAGAATTTGGGTGCCCGGTCATGCTCCCAACCAAGGAGGACCTCGCCAACGGTGATTGGCGCTGGATGCGTTTCTCTCCTGACATCAAAGTGCGATGGGTTCCGCAAGGCGACGAGACCTACGAGCTGCAAGTTTTAGTACGCCCCATTCCGCTTTTCTCAGTTGACTTGTGCATGACCGCTTGTTTGTTTTAGACTACCGAGAACAACCAGATGGCGGTGGAGAATCTCCCCGATGTTAAAGGGTACGCGACATCGGATGTGTTTTTAAAGCACCCCACGGAAGAGGGGCTATGGAAGATGTGCGCACGTCTCTCACTCTCACTCATTACAGTATATATTCAAATTCGATACAGTGTCGGTCGCACAGACGACGTGCTCATCCTTGCTTCAGGAGAAAAAACCGTGCCTGCGCCAATGGAGAGCATCATCGGCTCTAACCCTCTTGTGCAGGGCACAGTTATGTTTGGCCGCGCACGAAACCAAGTGGGTATATTGATCGAACCGAGGGGCGATCATCTTGTCGACGTAGCGGACGAGAAGCAGGTATCAGAGTTTAGGAACAAGATATGGTTCGTCCTTTTCACCTCACACTCTGCTGGAAACTGATGGCGCGTACACAGGCCATCCATCGAGGAGGCAAACAGGAGCGCGCCTGCGTTCAGCAGAATATTCAAGGAGATGATTCTTATCACGAGCGGTGACAAGCCCATGCAGAGAGCTGGGAAGGGAACTGTGCAGAAGAAGGCGACACTGAAGGACTATGAGCCTGAAATCACTGCTTTGTGAGTGCCGCCATCGTCATACTTTGAACACACCTAAAAGAAACATGTGAAGGTACGAGCTAGTGGAAGCTAGCACGAGGGCCGGAGATGAGGCTGCGATACCTACGGATTGGACGCAGGCCAGCCTAGAGGCATGGCTAAATGAACACGCCACGAAGATAAGCTCGGGGCGCGAGATCGCCCCCGATGTCGATTTCTTCTCGCAGGGATTTGACAGGTACGAAGCACCTTTGTTCCATCGGCTTGGCAATTCTTTACTGATTTTTCCTGTTTTCTGACCCAAGCCTAAGTGCCACCTACCTTCGGAACCGCATCATCGGCGGGCTGCGCAACTCCCCCGACAGTGGCCTGAAGAACGCAGCTCCTCGTGTCGCTCAGAACATTATCTTCGAGAATCCAACTATCAAGCTCTTGGCGAAGAAAGTTGCGTCTCTTGTCGGACAGCCTGAACTTACGGAAGGCGACCAGAAACAATCCGCCAAGCTGACCATAGAAGCTATGATTTCGAAGTATTCTGCTGGCCTAGGCGGTCCGATTGAAAACGGGGCAGCCAACGGACATACCAATGGGAATACCGATAAGGGGGCCGTCGTTTTGCTCACCGGATCGACCGGCGGTCTAGGATCGTTTATGTTGGCCCAGCTGCTGGAGAAACCGGATGTAGCACGAGTTTACGCGCATAACAGACCCTCTAAAGGGAGCTCGAGCAGCGAGGAACGCCAAGTGGCTGCCTTCCAAGACAGAGGGCTATCAACTGAGTTGCTCAAATCAGAGAAGCTGGTGTATGTTGAAGGTGATGCCGCAGAGGAGAGATGTGGTCTCGAAGCAGGGCTTTATGACGAGGTACATTTCATTTCTTTAATGCCTCTTCATGTGCCTGATCTTAGCGCCGCCTAGATCCGTCGATCTGTGACTATTGTGATTCATAATGCCTGGCGTCTCGATTTCAACCTGTCTATATCTTCCTTCGAGCCCAACGTCCGCGGGACGCGCAACCTCATCGATCTCGCACTGTCTTCAACTCATAGGTCTTCCCTCCGCTTCGTATTCACCTCCTCGATCGGCTCTGCCCAATCCTGGGATGAACGAAAGGGGCCGTTCCCAGAGGAAGTGCAAGATGCAATCGTTGCTGTTGGGTCTGGGTACGGAGAAAGCAAATATGTCTCGGAGCGAGTGAGCCTTTCTGCCCACTTACATCTCCCGCTTTTCCATTCTTATTTCGTTCTTGTAGCTTGTCGTGAAGAGTGGTTTGCATGCGACTTCCCTCAGAATTGGCCAGATTGCTGGAGGACCTAACGGGGCATGGGCAACGACCGATTGGCTGCCCATCATCGTCAAATCTAGCTTGGCTCTCGGTGCTCTTCCAAAGGCTCGTGGGGTAAGCTGATACACCTCCTTGATCTTGGTTTATTGTGCTAAAGACTTTCCTGTAGCTCGTTTCCTGGATGCCTGCGGAAGGAGTGGCAGCAGGGGTTCTTGATGTTGCATTTGCAAAGGAAGTACCTCCCTCGGCGTTGAACATCGTTCATCCTCGCCCCGTTTCGTGGGTCGACGTCATGGAACCAGTGAGGGAAAGCGTCGTGAAGCGGAAAGGCATCAAAGAGGAGGATCTAGTGTTCGTCTCGTTTGCGGATTGGTTCGCTCGCCTAGAGGCACGAGCCCAGACGGCAACTCAGGCCGATCTGCAGGATATCGTGAGTCGAAGTCGCCTCGGGATTACCCCTATCCATTTAACTGACCCGCTTTTACTTATTTAGCCCGCTATTAAGCTCTTAGAATTCTTCCGTGCAACAGCGCAAGGTGATGCAAGCGTATCGGCGGACCGGGAGGCGGGTGGCGCCGCGATGTTCGCTACGGATAAAACGCAGGCGGTGAGTAAGACTATGAAAGAGCTCCGGCAGATTGGACACGCCGACGCGGAGGCTTGGGTGCAGTACTGGGTAGAGAAAGGGATGTAAGAGAAGGCTGTATGTACGACATCATGAATTGAATCCATGCCTTTTTGTACTTGGTGTGGATCGCCCCTCCCCCATCAATCATCTTCATTCTTAAGTTCATGTACACGCTTGGAGATTTTGTACACATACAGTGGCACACACGTGGTTCAAGTATCTCGAATCAGTGAGGAAAACCGATCTTGTATAATTCACTACCAAAAGTATCCCCAGGCAATTCTAAGCCCAAAACCCAAATTGAAAACATGTTAGACAACTATCAAGTCTGCGATGACGTTGTTCGTAAGAAACAACGGAAGCAGCCGCCGAAACATACTTAATAGTTGTATGCGAACTCCCGAATTTAACAGCCTAAGGCACCATCCACATTCGTGAAGCACGAGTCTATATTGAAACATCAGCTAGGGTGCCAAATCGCAGCGATTTCGCTTATGTTCGGTGACTTACTCAAGTCGATGATACTGGCGCCATCACCACCCGACCCGTTCTCGCAGTCGCACAACATGTAAGTTGTCCCAGACTCGATGAAGCAATTGCTGCATGAAGCGGTGTACTGGCCACTTTAGTGTGCAGCGTGATCATTAGCACCTTCGCTCCACAAAAGTCAAACCACCTACTTGGGAGCGCACTCGAGATATCCTCCAGTGTCGGCAATGCAGTATGCGGTGTTGATAGAAGTCAGGTAGGTCCCCACTCCATTGTGGCCAGTGCACTCGGCTATAAGTGTAGCGTTATTGATGTAGTAATCTGTGCAAGTGTCCGCAAAGCCGCCATCTGCGACAACGCTAGACGTGGCGAAGAAAAGGAGGCCGGAGGCAAGGACTTGGAAGAAAGTGAACTGCATCTTCGAGTGAGACTGGAAAGTGATGAGCAAGAACAGAAAGACACCAGGCCTTTATACGTAGGCCTTTATACGTGAGCCTTAGCATGTGCAAGTTAAAGGCACGATGGGACGACGACATAGTCAGCACAAGGCCTGTGTGATGGATACGATATGATTGGGAAATCACAAAGAACGGTTGATGCATGACTGATCGAGAGGGAAAATACGACCAGGTGGGGTTGCGGAGCTCATCATGAGCAAGGTACCCGTCACAGATAATCCGACCAGGGAGTGGATTTGGGAGCGACGCGGGAGCCATATACTGGCACACAGACGCGCGCAAGACACAGGTATGATCGGAGGGAGGTAGCTGAACGGGAAAGTCGGCCCCTGCATGGTGAGAATCATAGGCCAAACGGATAAGAGGCGCTAGGAAGCACGATCGCGGGAGATCTAGGTCCAGACATTGACATACCCCAGAGAAGGCCTTTCGGCACACGAACTTCCGGGAGTAGTGAGGTTAGGGATCGCCGGGAGCACCGAGACGATGTCGGCACAACTGCATGCCAAAAGACCCACGGGATCGCAAGGTGTTTCCGTACTGTACAGACAGAAGGAGATAATCGTAACATTACAGGAATTCGCTTTGTCGAGCTAAAAGAATTCAGTCTGTTGGCCTCCTCCCAATTCTGTCCCGGGTCATGGACAGCGATTAGGTTTCCCCTAAGGCGAGGCAAAGGCTGCATTGGGAACCTATACTGACCCTGCGAAGAGAGCTTCTAGAAGCAAGTATAAGCCCCTGCCACGCGATGTTGGACCTGCGACGCAATCCAAGATCTGCGGAGAAATGACAGAGCAAGTGACATATGAGCCAAAGACAAGTAGTCATGCTCAGTCATGCTTGTATGTCTGAACGCCAAAATCTTGATAAAAAGTGCCAGAGTAAGAATAGCACATAGCTTGAGAGCCTGCACCCCGAAGTTCGAAGGGTGGCCGATAGACGCTGAGTATGAGAATCGATAGTTCATATGGAGCAAGCAATCGAGTTCGTGCTACATTGAGAAGTAGAACCTGGCTGCTTATTGGCGAAGAGGTCCATTGACATCCTGATTCCTGACTGCAAAGACGCAAATAGTTTGTCTGTTCCGAATGTTCGAATACCGATCTGTGGCGGTGTAGAAACCTTATTGCCCCCAGCAGTCGGAGATATCGGCTTGTGAACGTCCTCCGTTGAATCCGTTCATGTTTCTCGGGCTTGATTCATTCCTCCTGCAAGGCTGCATTCCGCAGAATATTGGGAACTTAAAGTCATACGACAGATGGGTTCCCGTGAAAGCTTTCTCTAACATGCCAGTCTAACTGACAGTAACTCTGCGCTCGCCAAATTGGTTGTGCGGGGCCCCGTCGTGGATGCGATCAAAATACGAACGACTCCGATCATGATGTGTACTCATGAGCACGACCAGACGCCCGTCCAAAATACAACAAGTAGACTTCCAGGATAAAATGTGGCGGCCGTCACTTCACCGCTGCGCACAAGTAGGTCCATTGAGCTTGATCTTACCACCGTATCAGGTCGTGCCCTGAAAGCAAGATGCAACACAGGAACCAGACTCGGAATTTCTACGTACCCCGTAGAACGGGAAACTGCGTACAAACCTGGTAAAAGTGCTAGGTCTCGATCGTCTGTTCTCAACTCCTGGCTATCCTACTGGGGAAATCTTTGCACATCATCTGTGGTGCTGGATGGGTGTACTCAGACCGTCCTGTATTCACTTGCCCAGTACATGCCCCAGCGGGTACCTTTCTTTGTGATACTGGTCCAACTTATCTGGTTTCTCCCCAGATGTGTACCATTCGTGTCTCCTGTTCCGATGGATCAGGCATTACCTCCCCTCTGCTCATTATCTCCCAAGTCTAGCCAAAGCACACTTATAAAAGGGCTCCTGTCGAGCCCCCATATGCAGCACATTCACATCCCAGCCAATATGCAGTTCACTCTCCTCCCATTTGTCGCCTCCGGCCTGCTCTTCTTCGCTACGTCCAACGTCGGCGCCATTGACTTCAGTGCGTCGTGCAGTGATTGGTACATGGACGGCACCGTCCTGTTTGCCACTTGCAACGCAGCCGACGGCACAGCAACGAGCACCGCACTCGACATGAACGACTGTATCACGAATGAAGGCGGAAGCCTCGCGTGTGCCGTTGTGTAAGCGTCTTTCCTCATACCTCATATTGACGGGCGAGATCTCACCCCCTGAACTCCAGTGGCGACTACAGCTCCTCGTGCACTGACTGCGCGATCGAGTCCGGGACGGCAGACTTGCTCTGTGACTGTGAGAACGGAACGGGCGGGGATCCCGCATCGATCCTCGATTTAAGTGAGTTCACTTTGGCGTACTTGCTAAAGTTGCCTTCCGTAACGGTTTTTGCAGACTCTTGCGTTAGCAACAACAACGGCAGCCTTGCATGTGGATTCTAGATGAGATGGTTGGTCTTCTTGGAGTTTCACTGCCGTAATGCATGCTAAGACCTCTGTTATCCCAGGATGGAAGGGGCAATTTGTATCTTTGGGGCATCTGCAGTGTAGGTCTATTAGTTGATTTGTTTTTTAAGGCAAAGTGTTTTCCTGGAACGGAACCTTGGGATTACACCCAAGGGACACGTAAGAAATCGTGTTGTGAGACGCAGTTTAGGTCCCAATGGTAGGGTTTCAGACAAGACAAATTCAAAGAAACAGAGCATCACATTTATTATTGAGATACATGAAGGGGAGATGTAGAAACGATTAAGTGTAACTATGTATCTGGCTGTTCAAAATGTACGAGTGGCGGCGAGTAAAATGTGTAGAAGCAGTGGTCCATTAATTCTGTCAAAGTATCCAACATGCGTAAATGAGTATTCAAAATGTACGTTGAAGGGTAGATTTGAACGAAGTTAATAACTTAGGTCAAAGAGGTTCAAGTATCCGCCAGCTCAAAGTCCAAACAGCCCTCCGACACCCCAGTGCACGCGGTCCATTCAGAGCGTGATATCAATGCTCGCAATACCTCCCTGCTCTAGCCCCTCTTTGGGACGGTCAACCTCAGGAACCGAGTGAGCCCGCTGGTCATGCGAGCGCAAATGTGCCTGACTACGGGGCGAGGAAGCGCCGGGCTTCAGAGCATCGGGATGCGTCATAGGGCTAGTTTGTCTCCGCGGCGGGACGAGAGGTAGCGAGCGGGGACCCAGTGGTCCTGGTGAACGAGGACCGGCAGATGGTGGCGAGCGGGGAGTTGCAGGTGGCGATGGAGAGTGTGGATTGTGCATTGGAGGAACTTGGAGGTTTTTAAGAGCGTCCAGCCCCCCGGGGACATTCCGCCAGTTGGGAACGGCCGGCTCTGAGGCGTACTGTTGATGCAGCCCTGAAGATGATTTACTCGCGAGAGAGGGGTACCGCGAGCTTGCGCTACTCGAGTAGTTCGAGTTCGAGTTCGAGTTCGAAGTGGAGGACTTGGCAGAGTCAGCTACGCTGGTTCTGGTCTTTCCGAACGCGGTGGAGGAGAGAAGTGGGAGGTCGATGGAGTGCGGCTGAGGAGAAGAGAGGGATGGAAGGGGGGTGGGCACGAGGAAGGCTGACGGTGGTATATCAGGAACCTCGGGCACAGGAGACATCGCTTGCCTGCGTCTGAACGACTTCCGCTTCGAACTTCTTCTCCTCGCCATATTCCCACTCCCACCCTCCGAGAATGTAGACGACAAGTCTAGGTATGCAAAATGCTCTTGCACGGTCGTAGTCGCAGAAAGCTGCGAGTACATCGAGTCCGGACTGCCCGGCTCTGAATCCTCATCGTCGCTGTACGCCATGCGAACTTCCTCTACACCTCTTTGGTTACCGCCGGTGCGAATACGCAAGCGTTGACGCTCTTCTTGACCAGCCTTCCACTCCGCCTCTGCTAAAGAGCGCGCCTGATTCTCCTCTTCGTCCGGTGAAAACGCGGAAATACTCGCGAAGGTGTTTGAGCGCTCGCGTCCATTACGTGTCTGAGACTCTTCGCCTTCGGGACGTTGGAGAGGCGCACCGCCAGCCTCGGCTCGGGCTTTGAGCAATTGCGCAAGGACTGTCGGGCGGGTTTTCATGGATGTAGGTTGGGGTTGAGGGACAGATGCGTCCGAAATTGACGACAGAGCTTGTAAATTGGAGGGTAAAGGAGGCACAGGGGGTGCAGTCATCCCGAGATCGAACCCATGATGCGCACTCGCCTGTGAATATTGCGAGACAGCACTCATTGGGCGGGACGGCGAGTCCTGAGCAATGACCACAGGTGAAAGGGTGGTACCGTCAGCAGGAGGGAGCGCAACAGTACGCTGCGAGGGATCCGGGCTTGCGACGGTTAAGATAGTGCCTATACGTGTGTACGGGTCGACACGACCCTGATCCTCATAAGACAGGCCGAGAAGGCCATCGCCTCCAACCATAACTTCGGGAACCTCGGGCGATAGTGGAGTGCTCGGCGATCTAATGTGCAGTACGGATGTGGAGCCAGATGGGAATGTTGGAGTCGTCGTGGATCGAGGAACGGGTATGGGTACCAACAGCGGTTCCGCCGAAAACGACGGGTGCTGAACGTGCCCGTACCCCCTCTCGCGCTCGCGCACATATACAGGCGCTATCAAACCTCTGGAACTTGACCGGAAGTCATCTAGCTCCTCTATGGTGCTGGTTCTCATACTTCGGTCAAGCTTGGAGAAGCGTCCTCGACCTTGAGCCTGCTTTCTGCGACGCAAAAAGCAAAAGACAGCCAAACCCACTACGAGCCCCACTCCTAGTCCGGCAGCAATGATGATACCTGCGATGGTTCCTCCCGAGAGCCCTGAGGAGGACGCGGAAGAGACCGTTGGTAATGCCGAAGTTTGGTGCTTACTAGTAGTAGAAGTAGTATGGGGCGTACTACTTGCGCTGGTGGTAGTAATTGGGTGTGAACTAGCAGTGGAGGTGACAGTCGAGTGCGCACTCGTAGAGGTGGCCCCAGCGCTGGTCCCAGAGCCGGTCCCAGAGAGAGTCTCGATGGATGAGATTATGTCGGTGGTTGTGGCGCGGACAACGAGAGGCATGGTGGGCGACGAATGACCTCCAGACTCACGGAGAATGTTATAGATGGAAGGCAAGTCGAAAAACGGAGCCCCAGGTGCAACACCGAGACTCGGTTAGTAGGAAGTGCACAGCAATGAAATTAGTGGAAGATAGATGGAAGTTTTTAGGAGACATGGGCCCGCACTTTACGATGCGATAGCTGTGCATGGGCTGCGGCACATTTTCATGGCTGATATTCATAGCTACTCACTGCTATGGACATAGCATGTCGTCAGCGGCGCTGGCGCGGGGAGCAAGCGTGAAACCGTGGACGAAACTGCGGGCGGCGCGGGGGAGAACGAAACTCGGCATTCCTGAATCCTATTCGGATCTGTGACATGACAACATCTAGACAGATGTTAGCATATGGCACACGACAAGGTACGACATCGCTTCATGCTCACAACAATTCTCTCCACCGACGCAGACCGATTTATGTGGGGCCTTTCGGGGCCTTCCACGGCCCGACGACTTTTCAGAACAGCCTACACGAGTGGAAATTCACAGCCACAATATTCATTGATCAAGGGTGGCCAGCGTCAATAGCTCGCCGCTAGCCTCTTTTCTCATGCTCTACATATGGGTCATTGGATACCGTTTGAATTCACGGTACTCTACATGGTATGTCTCTTGACCGTGGTCCGCCGTGCAAGTGAGCACAGGCACAGGTAAGCACTCACCCAGAGTAACATCTTTTGTTGCGAACTTTTCCATTTTTCCGAGTCTTGCTGTTGCATAAGTAACAGCGTTACTACGTAATACATATGCGTCGCGTCCCAGAGATAGAGACCGAAAACCTCTTTGGACTCCGAGACAAGGCATCCATCACCTCCTCGTCTATCTGCGATTCCAACAAATCTATATCATAACTGTACGTCGGACGTACGTTATCGTAAGTGCTCCTGGTGGGCGGCCCAGCGCCCGAACTGACGCCAGTGCTCTTGCTTGCCTGCTAGGCTGTTCGGCGAGCGCAAGCCTCCCGTCGCACCCTGGTCCCTTAGCCTTAACAACCATACCAACACCCCCCTCTGCGCAAGCGTAGCCCCGAAAGCCATTCCACTCTAGGCCCGTCGAAGAAGTCTGTGCATGGCGATGAGGCGCCTCGCAGATCTCACTTGACGCTGTGCTCGTGTGGTTGAGTGTGACTGCGAGAAGTCAAGGTGCGGTGGTGTCAGGCCATATCTCATCTATGGACAGTGAACGCGACACCAGAGTTATAATGCTACCTAAACCTTCATCCCAGCACTTAACATCACCGGGAGGACTTATTTCCTTCAGGATGATGCTTTAACCACCTCCCTACGACGCTTGGCATTGGGCATGCACTCGATTCATTCCCTGTGGTCTTTACTCCGTCTCCTGGTGATGACTGATTATGATACATCTCGCTGCAGCAGAGATACAGCTTCCTCAGGTGCCGATCACATTTTTCCGGGGAGTAAGTATTCGATGAGAGGCAAGACTGGAGGGCACATGCTGTCATATTCAGCAAGCGTTGGCCAGAAGTTCACGGAAAGGAGGTCCGAGCCTGTCTATCAGCCGTAAGCACCTCTAGGACAGATGAATACGCACCTTCGTCTTGACACTGTGGGGATTGGGGCTATGTAAGTAGAGCGAGGCCCTCGGTCACGATTAGTAAATTTGACAGCAAAGGTATTTGCGATGAGGACCCGCGCACCTTGGTCATGTATCAAAATATAGCGAGAACGCGTTGATTCTCGCGATGCTTTACTATAAAGTGAGTGCTGGCTCACAAAATGACGGTTGATGTCAGAGATGATTGGACCTCCGCAATGCCGCTGAGATTCAAGCTGTTCTCACACGGCATTACACGGCATTGGTTCTTCATTCGTCGCGGTCAACAGCCACAAAGTCAAGTCTCCAGTAGCAGACCTTACAAACAGATGATAGCCAATATGTTTACCTTCGTCCCCGTCACATTTGACTCAACAACCCATTCCTACGCCAGTACCCGATCCATGCCACCACATCACCACGCCCCAGCTGAGAGAGGGAAGGATCTGCTAAAGTCGTCGAATATGCCTGTGCCTGAGCGACATCTAACTTCGGGAACCCCATGGCTTCTCCTCGCCACGCGTTCTGAGCGATGTTTTTGAAGAAGGGCAGCAGGCGAAGTGCACGAAGGTTTTGGAGAAGCGTTGTCTGCAAGCGCGTATCTTCGGAATGTTGGGCCTCAAGTTTGCCCAGCCATTCATGGTAAGGCACGAGCGCAACGGACAGTTCGGATGACAAGAAAGAGGCAAGGGTCAACCAAGGGACAGGGCGCGGATGGATGATGTGGACGATGTGATTGCTGGGCACCTCCAATGCTAAGGCAAGGTCGACGAATGCCGAGGCAGCGATGTGGAGCGGGATCCATGATACATCCTTTATTATTGATCATAGTAAGACCAACGACAGTTCGCAGGAAGTGCGACACTCACCTTGTCATCTGTGGGAAGACATTGTAATACTTCAGCGCTCTGGATGAGTGCCGGTACCCATTCGTTTGTGTTCCAAGCTCCAGTCAAGCCACCACTTAACTGGCCGACTCTGACTATGAGTGGCTTTAGCGCTGTGCGCTTCGCAGTCTCTACTAGAATTTCTTCGCAAACCCATTTAGATTCTGTGTACCCAGATCCAACAGCAACCTCAGGCTCGATGGGAGCCTCCGGCATGAGCTTGTTATCAGAGGCATCTGAAGGGACGCACAAGAGAGCACTGTTAGTTTACGAACGGCAGGGTACCACCCGCTTACTCTGAAATACACCGACCGAGCTGGTGTACACCAATCGTAGTGGCTCGGATGCTGATGTTAACGCAAAATCGATTAACCTCCGCAGGCCTCTGACATTGGCGTCGAAAGTTGCGAGTGCGAGATTGAAATTGACCGGCCAAGCTTCAAACCTATCAGCCAAGCCGGTTTGACGCAACTAGTGGATAATAACATACCATTGTGAATGATATGAGTAACAGAACCTCGTATCTAGCTTTGTCCGAGTAAAAGTAGGAGTAAGAAGTCAAAAGACTTACATTGTAATAAATGTCGTCTGGAAGGCCGAATTGATCGAGTGAAGGGTCCCCTTCGACAAGAGTGATTTTCTCCGAGTCAAGAATCGCCAAATCAACCCCGCGATCAGCTAGCGCCTCCTCCTGCCTCCGACGCAAGACCTTCCCACTCACTGACTTTCTATTCAATGCATATATATGTGCCACCTTCGGGTCCAAGACTAATTGAGCCAGAAGATAGCACCCGAGCGCACCTGTTGTGCCTGTGACGAGGACGACAGCTCCCGCAGGACCCAGCGAGACGTCAGAGGGTCCACGAGGAGGGAAATCCCGTCCATACCGCTGTGCCATTGCCCTCATTGCAGATACCTTCTGGGCCAAGGTTGCGTCAGAGCCAGCGCCCGCCCCTTTCAGAATCGCGAGAACATATGAAGCCAGACCCTCGATGGATGGATATTCGACGACGAAGTTGTGAATGATCTCGCGGGTGTTTATTTGTGTCGAATCCCGTAATGCTCGTAGAACGGAGTTGCGAATCCACGTCGCTTGTAGACTGGCCCATCGATACCAATCAGCCATTACAAGAACTAGCCATTGCAAGAACTCGGTAGATGCCAGGCACATACCTATCACACCCTTGCTGGAAAATGTCGTCGTGGTCCGATGCGGTCCTACCCATCACGGTAGTGACAACTTTGCGAACATATTCGGTTGATGCATCTCGGTCCCAACGGGGAGGCGGTGCGATATTGCTCTGTGTGCTTTCCTCTACCGCTTCGTACAAGGCGTCGATCTCCCTCTCGTACTCTGCGATAATAGCCTGGCGCCGGGGTGTTCCTTTCGCGGTGTAAGTGAATGGCCGAGAAGGTTTAGACACGACAATCATCTTTAAACATAACAATCATATGTAACTGTGCACCATTAACAGTTCAACCAACAAACCTCTTTAAAAAGCCTGGAGCGCTGGGGTGCAAATGCATTCATCCGCTCGATTGTTGGCCTAGTCAAAATGAGCCTGGAAAAGACATCCTCCTCAAGGAAAGCATATACCATATTTTATTCCTGAATTTGGCCAAACGGGTTTCGTCAGAGGGGTCGAATCTGAGATGGGGCTTGGGATCTACGAGCACGCCTGCATAGAAGCGTCCCCGACCAAACACGACTGAGGCAAAGACCGAGGGATCCTGGTTCAACATGGCCTCTGTTATGCCGTCAACATGCATCTAAGATGCGATTGTCGCCTTAAACTTACCTAGTGGACCTGGGTTTGTCTGGGTTTATCTTTGTTAACGAGAATCGCAGCACATCCCTAATCACTGACCTTCTCTCCCGTACTGTGCATAATTTGATCGTCCACTCGGCCAAATATTTTCCAGTATCCATCTTTAGTGGGGTGGGGCACAAAGATATCTGATGTCGCGTATGCATCGACTCCGTCTATTTTGGTATTGATCACAGGCGGCGTGGAGAAGTGATTCGACTAACATGGTATATTCAGAAAGTGAGGGCTGTAGACGACCCAGAAAGACACAACACTTACCACGACAACAAACTCGAAAGTATTGCTTTCAACACTGTATGGTACCATCTTGGCGGTGATCATCTTTGGAAATTTGATGTATTCCCAGTCGTACCCAGTCTCGGCTGGAGTCACGTCACTGACTTGTACGAGGGACACTATTGAATGACCTACCTGGTATAATCGTGCTGACGATTCCGAATTCGGTTCTTGAAATGCTACTTTAAGGCACGAACGAAGAGCAGATATAATATGACTTACGCGCCGTAAAGAACAAAGACGGTGACGCCTTGTGAGGTTAGAAGATCGCCAACCTCCTTATTAAGCGGTCCCCCACCAAACATCTGCAGGAGGTCACATTACAACAACTACGCCAAACAGGGGCACACCTACCACGCCTTTGCGAGTCGAAAGCCATTGTACATATTCAGGGTTGCGTGACCACGCCTAGCAGACCGTCAGCACTGGAGGGCTCGGTGGCGTCAACAGTCCATACGCACTTCAACGAATGTTGGCACACAGAATACAATATCGCTGTCGGTAGCTTTGGCAGCAACAAACAATGAGTCCGGTGTCGGAGTTATGGGGGGAGATTTCGGTTCGAATGCGCTAACAACATATCCACATGAAGCCTAGCTAAAGATCACCACGTCGAATACATCGAAGTTTCAATGGTAGTTCCATACCGTCCATAGTAATTGAAGCATACCCATGCCATGATACATGGGTATTGTGTGTGCGGAGAGAACCTGCCCAGTCAAGTCACATTCGCCAAACCAAGGGGCTAAGGCAAGTTGAGACAGTGTGTGGTTGGTCCAGGGGACGGGTTTGGGGAACCCTGTGGAACCTACAAAGCGCACATTAGCAACAAGATCTGGTTGAAAAACAAATATACCAAAGATAGCGATTACCTGACGAGTGCAAAATTATGAGCGGAGAGTTAGGTCCCTTATATTTGAAAGGTAAGGTTTCAGACATTGCGTGACCGTCTTCCGTGGGCAGAAATAGGTCCTCGAAGATGAACATGGGCGAGAGGTTCGGCGTCGGAGCCGACGGATATTGGTCTCGAAGAACGTCGAGAGCGTCATTGACAAGGTCCTGCATGACTTGCTCGCGCCCGACGAGGACATGGTCGACCCCGACCTTGTCGAGAAGGTGTGCCACTGCAGCGGCCGAATTCCTCGGAGAGATGGGGAACACTACATAGTTGGCGCGTATGATACTCATCATCGTGATAAAGTAGGGAATTGTGTCTACCGCCCTGGTCAACTGGTACCTTTCACGCATAAAAAGAACTGACCTGAAAGTGAAATGATCGCAACAATGCCCGCCTCGTCGTTACCCAGCTCCCAGCCCATCCGCGCTCTAATAATCTTTGCCCCGGTATGTATAGCTTGCACAGCTTCAGGCCAAAGGATCGTTCTAATGTTACCGTCTTCGCGTGCATAAAGGAAGAGACGATGGTTAGGCGTGTGCTGGAGGTGCCAATCGTATAATTCGGGGATGGACAGCGAGCTATCCAATGGAGGAGGTCGAAACGTCTCGCTTGAACGAGCTTGTGTTTGAGGGGGAGAGTCTAATAGGCGGTGACTGGCCATTATGGATGTCTATATCAAGGCTCATGGAGCAAGTATTTATGGGATGCGAGCTCGCGCCTGATAGCCCATCAGTGGCATCAAGGTCCTAGGCCAAAGCGCTCGCGTTTGCAATCTTCCTGTGGTCACGGGTATCGTAGGTGGGGGTACAACTGGGTGGAAACAAATGTTTACCATTCGGGGGCAGCTGAAACGGGGGGCAGCTCGGGCAGAAGCATTGTGAGGAGTGTTTCAGCATGGTTAATCACCGTTCGGATGCGATCAAGAGCATTCTTGCTTACGGGGAGGTTATATACAGAGTAACAGAGTCCATCTGAGCAACCATGAAGCGATAGCTCTCGCGTTTTTTGACCACCCAATGATTCGCGACGCTGTGATTAGTGAACAAACCTACTACTAAAATAGGTAGGTTGCCTGAACTATGCAGTACCTGCAAACAGGCTGCAAACGGGTCGCTCAAAATGCTGGACGTTGAGTGCTTACCAGTCTTAGATACAGTGAGAGAGCTGACCCGAGGAAAACAGCCGAATTAGACAACCCCCGACTTACTCGCTGCGGCAACCGTTTCTGAGACTCACGTCATCTCAGTAGGGTGGCTCCGTAGCAGCTCGAGAGGCACTTATATATGGATAACAATATTAATACGATACAAAGGCTGCCGTTGATTCGATAACTCAATCATGCTCCAAGGGTCCACGACGCCCAGCCCACCGATATCCCCAAGTTTTCCGTCTCAGCTTGACATCATTCTCCGACGACGCCCCAGCTTGTATCACGAACGCTGGTGATACCGCTCCCGGAGGCCTCCGACCGAAATGAAGAATCAGCCACCATTTGCTTGCCGAAACCGACCGCCGCTGAATCAAAGGATGACACCTGCCACTTCACTCAAGAGAACGAGGAGCTTATCCTACACGTGTGTCAAGCTATAACCGCGGTGCGGGGAGGAGGCTGAGGAAGCGCACCTTTTCCTCCGCAGAGTCGGCATAAAGTAGCCAGTCCTGTCCGTCAACGAACTTTATGGCGAACGAGTGCGGTATCGCCTCGAGCTCCTCAAAGCCCTCATACCACTCGTTGAAACTCTCCACGCGTCCATCCAGCTCAACAACGTCCATTGCTCGGGACATTTCCTAGATCCAAGGAAAATGAGAGCAGCGGGGTACGGGTGTAAGGATACTCACCAATGGATTTCTGAATAGCGAAACACGCCCTTGATTCAGATCGAACTGGAAATACCGTCGCTTCCATGTGATAGACTCTGGCCACTGTATCGTCACCCAACCGGATAGTGCACTCTCCTCCTGGAACACCTCCCCACTCATTCTTTCTATTCTTGCGCGCCGCTCCTCCTCTGACCGCCTCCTCAGTTCCTCCTTCTCGCTCTCTTGCGACTCTGCCCTTTGTATTTGCTCCGCACGCCATCTCTCCAGGTCCTTTGTATACTGCATCCTCCTTTCTTGCTCCGCTCTCTTCCGCGCGCGCAGTTCCGCTGAGCGCTGCGCCTCATAATTTGCCGCTTCTTCTTCCTCGCGGGCCTTCCTGGCGGCCGCTTGACGCAGCTGCTCTTGCAGCTCGGCCTTACGAAAAGCTTCCTCCGCACGATCGCGCCGCTCCTGTTTCTCCTTCTCTAGCTTGCGAAGTAATTTACGTTCTTCCTCTTCACGCAAAGCGGCTTGTTCGTCGAGCTCGCGCTGTCTTGCTGCAGCTAGCCGGCGCTGGGCTTTCTCTTCCGGGCTGAGGGGGGCAGCTGCTGGAGGACCTTCAGCACGGCGCTTTGCGGGTACGCGAGGCGGGGTTTGATGCGGGAGTGAAATAGGTATGTGGGCACGTTCAGCGGGAACATCGACCGCGGCATAGTTGAATGTCTCATGCCTTCCGTAATTCTCAACAGCCGAAGTCGATACTGGAGCTGTGTTTGTTTCGGGAAGCGGCTGTTTGTATGTCCAAAGCTTGATCTGGTGTCAGTACCCGAACCAGACCAGAACCGTCTAACAGATGGTCTACGTACGGTGTCTTTGGGTGGCAGCGGTGGGGGCAGGCTGTCAGTGCTATTGGTATCCACTCGTACGTCTTTCCGAGATTTACGCCGGAGGGTGAGGATGTGCGACATGATATTGGCGGGACGCCGCCGACGCGGTGAATTGATGGCCATTATATATTGCTCGAAGTTTGAAGGTATAGCCTTGGTGGTGATGGGGTATAGCCGAGTCAACCGTGGGTGATTGCGATGTGTGGGCACTTGAAAAATTACAACTTGACAATGAAGGGTATAAGTGTCGCAGGGAAAGCAGAGATGATGCTGGTGGTAGTGGAACAAGATGTAAAGCTGCGCTGGAGACGGTTGCTGGGATTGAACAATGCGAGAGAGTATTGCAATTTGGTGTGGAAAGGAATCTATTGTACCTGATAAGATTAGATTACGTTGCTCTCTCGGCATCAATTCCGAGATTAGATAAGATAACGCGATTCTCACTGGGCCATTGAGCGACCAGAACAGCGTCCCGAACTCATCAGAGCGATAGACTCCATAGGAAAGAATCAATCATATGTACTACAATGCCACGATTAATGCTTATCGAGTGGTTCATACACAACAAACGGATACTCTCAAAGCCTCTTCATATTATCGAATACTATAAAATACCTAAGCATCTTGCAAGACATCCCTGTCAGGGACAGTCGTCGCGGCGTCCGTGATGTTGTAAATAATTTCCCCAGTCATTGAGCCTATCACTAATTAAACTCGATTCCCGAAGTACGAAGAGGACACTTACCCGAATCCAGTAGGTGCTTCGGCCCACGCTTGAAGTGTGGTTTGGTGCAGACGCGATTCTGCAGCGGCAAAGCTCCCCGAAGCCATCGTGAAATTATCATTGTAGTGAGCTGGAGCGGGGTTATTTGGCGACGGGGCTAACCGATCGGCGGAGTAGCCAAATATACCATTCCATGTGTCGGCGGAATCAGGTGGATAATTGGCGGGATGATGCTGCAGGGGCGTGTCCAGCGAGCTCGAATGTTCCGGAACAGGCTCGTCTGCGGGGGTCGCTCGGGAGGTTTGAGAGGAATGCGAATGCCAAGTGGTTCTTGGTGGGAAGTTAGGAGGCGCTGTATTTGTGAACTCGACTTCTCTTTGTAGTGGAAGTTGTCCAAGATCCACGCTTCGCACTGGAAGGGCGAAAGGATCTTCAACCCCAGTCTGCTGGTGCTGCAGCGGAGCCTGGTGCCAGCCAACCACAGTGTGCGGAAGCATGGGCACGGTGGGTATAGAGTTTAATAAAGATGCTACCTCATCATCCAGTTCCTGAACTCTATCCTGTTCCGGACCACCCTGATCCGGGCTCGCCGAACGATGCTTGGGAGGCGGCGAAGACGCAAGGTCATAGAGGAGTTTCCTATGAGAGAGTCAAACCTTGTACTCGGGTAGGGCCAAGTTGGTGCTTACCATAGCATACCAGCCGTGTGCCAGCTGGAGTGATTAAATGTTTGATGAGTCAAATATCCTTGCTTCGGTTGGATGACTCACCGCTTCTCGCAGGCCTTCAGGAGGGCCATGCATTTGACGACATCCGCCATTTCCTTGGCGGGGTCTGTGCAGAGCCCGGATCGTTTGCTGCTCCATATACTTAGCAGAAGCACGATTGCTGCAGTAAACGCCTGCAGCTACACGCCGGAGACGGCGATATTAGTGGCTACCCTGAACTGAGCCTATCGTACGCACCTGGAGTAGTGGAAGCGTCCCTCCAGTCCGTTGTCTGTATGTATCGAAGACATGACTGCAAGAGCGGGCCGCGTTCGTGCAAATAGCGAGGGAGGGGTATGATAACGCCGATGGCTTAGACGGAGATGGTATAAAAGGGCGGTAGATGGTGATCTGTACGTGATAATGGCTGGAATATAGGATACAGGACTGCCAGAAAAATGTGTGATTCTCGTGGTTTGGATTCCATCGTACTATATAAAAATATTTTCGTCATTGTAAACCGGTGCTCTTGGTAAATCGCTCGCAAGGAACTCACGATGATCCGGTATGTTATCAAGCCACTTGTTCATCGCAGAATCTAGCTGCGCCACGACACGTCTCTCCCACTGATGTCCAACAAACCCGAGCAAGACCTTCGATTTGTTTGTGGAGTACTGTAACAGTAAAAATGAGTTAGCGTGGCACATGCCACGTCGACTGATTGAACCCACGATGGTTCGAAGGGCAAATGCGAGGATGTCGTTGAGTTTCACGAAGCTGATAAAAAAAGAGACAATGGAAGGTTTGTCAGGAGGTTGTTTGAATGCTTTTTCCGGATCTGGATGCTCCCAATATTCGTCGTCGCACTCTACGGGTAGATCGAGATCGAAGCTGATGGTCGAGAAAATGCGTTAGGAGTGAGACATCAATCCCGGACTGAAAGCCCTACTCTTCATCATGGATGGCACAAACTCGTCCCAGCGAGCAACTTAATCGTCGGTCCAAGCAAACGAGTATCCTAGGCACCGCAAGAGTGAACAACATTCCCAGAGCATTAATGAAACACATACCAAAACGCACGCTTCCAAAGCTCAGCCTCCACCGTGAGTCTTATACCGTAGACTTTCCGTCTATGAGCGCCGACGTCCTGTGCCATGCGAATGCCAATCCCAAGGATGGTCCAGCATGCTTGCGGGGACGAAGATCCCAAGAGAAACATGGCCGAGAGCTGGGATTACACAGTGTGAGCACGTTCGCCTCGTCACGGTTAAAGCAGAACTGAGGGGCTAACACAGCATGCTTGTAAGTCCTCGATGCATGGCGGACCAAGGAGCGTATGGCGGACCAGTTCGACTTGCTCGAAAAATTTCCAACCACATGAGTGATCAGAGCTCGCCTCTTCTGCAAGGACGCGTGGATCGTCCGAAAAACGGGAGGCAGCGGCACACACCAAAAGGTACAATGTACCAAAAGATGAGCTCCTCAGGTGTGTGCGTGCCGCAAATGCGCGGTCAAAGGTGGGGCGGTGAAGAAGAGGATACACGGCGTTCCAATGAGTAAAGTACAACTCGATGAGCGCACGGCCCAGGTCCTCTTCGGGAAAGGTTAGCTTTGGCATAACCATATTTTTGGCGCCCGTCTCCCACTTGGAAAGGACGATAGATGAATGATGGCGCACTCGGACATGGGAAAGACAACGTACTGTTGGGGGATCAGAAGGAGCCGGTAGCCCAGGTGCCGGGGCAGAAACCGGAAGGGCGCCTGTGTATTCCTTCTTGCCGTTTATGGCCCTTTGGATAAGCAGGGCACTACTCGATTTTCCAAAGAAGCGCAATCGCATCGGCGGCGCTATCGAATTGTAATAGGTCTCGCTGATGGTGGAAGGTACCGATTCGACTTCCTCGTCGCTCCACGTGAGGCCCGCATCCGATTCCAGAGATTCATCATCCCCAACGGACGGCGCAGCGAGTATGCCTGCAGCACTGTTCGCCAGAGTGGGCGAAGAAGGGCAGGCCTGCGATCCTAGGTCGCCAGGTGTCGCGGTGCCGCTGCCATCAATGTACACCTGATAGATGTGAGCCGAGATGTGACCAAAACGAACGCAACGCACTTGTCCTATGAGCTTCTCCATATGGCCCAGGCGACTCTGGATTCTCTCGACGTACCTGCACAAAACCGTCATTAGCGCCGCGCTCCCCTATAGAGACGCCGCTTAGTATAAATGAACGAACCCCTTCGGAGGGCCACGTCTCTAGATATTACTTGAGAACCATCACAGGAGGTCGTCGTAAAAAAGTGAATGCTCACCTTCGCCATCTCGATGTACGTGCAATGATATTGGAACGCCACACAGTTTGAACATGGTTGATTGCGCAGTTGACTTCCGTCACCTTTGGTCACTAGTCAGCACCTCGGGTGGGAAGCCATGGAACCCTCAAACTTACATCGAACTGTAAGGCGGAATGAATCAGTTTCTCATGGGTGGCGAGGGTCAATAGACACGCACTTTTCTTTCGTCGACATGTATCACACGCCCTTGCGACCTTCCGCGGCCTTTTTTTTGACTTGTCCTGCGCAAGCTCAGGCCCGGACGTACCAGCGGGCGATACATCATCGGGCTCATCGTAACCTTCTTTTGGCGATGACATAACTGTGCGGCGCCGAGCTAGGGATGTGTTACCAAGCCTGCGACCTCAGTGCAAGAGACAACAGTGAACAAGCAAACGAGTGGTGTATCTGCCATTGTGGAATGTCTTGCCTATGTCGGCTAAATCGTGGACGGAGGGCCAAGTGGGTCACCAGTCAACAGCGCTGCGCGTATCAGGTACAATGGGCGCTTGCGCCACATCCATCCCGTGGAACCCGCAGCTATTTTTGCAGGCGAGAGCCACGCCGCAGTATGCACATGCACCACGGTCGGAATTTTGATGGAGCCCATTTTTAATCTATCTTGCCTCTGAACTATCTACGCAGACAGCCTCGACAGCCTCGACCAGTGCTCGAGTTGCCAAGTCTAAATCATGCAAATGTCGGTGAGCCCGTGATGTGTCTTCGGCTGGCCAGTAGAGCTAGTAGAGTTGCATGCTATGCAAACAACTGAACGATCGCGCGCTGTGAGCAGAAGTCCTTGGGATTAAACAGTAGACGTTCCAGGAATCCACATGTCGTGGTTGGAGCTTGGCGAGACCGCTAGAACTTAGATGTTACTTCGAACATCCACGGGAAACTGTCTGGGGTCGACAGGTGGAAGCGGATCAAATAATATGATACTCCTGCTCCTTAGTGGAGAGCTAAGAGGAGCACATGCCAATGGCACACAACGCAATTATCCTAGCAACTGTCGAAGATGATAACATTGAAACCGTTGCGACTCGTTCAAGGAGTATTACCTGGATAGCTTTGTGCCCCATCGGCATCTGATCCAAAGGTTCGATACATTGGAAAGTCGAGTAGGATCGTTGCTTTCACGAATTTTGGCAAACGCCGGTAAATGATCGGGGGAAGAGGGACCAAGATGGACGTAGAGGAGAGGTAGGAGAGGTAGTCCAACCAGGCCTGATTGGATTCGTCATTCAAAGAGTGGAACTTTCTAGCTTGTCCTTTCTCAGCGAGAGGAATCCCAGAGCCGAACATAAGCAAGCTACGTAGCTTAGCACTGGAAGCACCCAAGATATGATAGGCAACATACAGAGTTGTGAAAATTGGAGAGACAATGGCCCCGTACTGCGCCGCTCTGGCGGGCGACGAGAGTCCACCGTTTGACGTCGTAGGAGACAGACACAGGATCCAGATGCCCCACCAACAAAGAATTCTGGACGTGATAAAGAACGGTGAACATAGGTTTCAATATCGATGGGGATGCAGGGAGATGGAACGTACTCTCCAAAATAAGGTGGATGCCGAGACCAGCGCCATAACCCAGTCTGTCGAAGAGCACTGAATACATTTTGCGCAACACCATAAGTGAGCACTCACGCTCATCACTTCATTTTGAGGGTGTTTCGAAGATTTGTATCGATACTGAGTCATTCTGTAGTATGGGTACAACCATCCTCACTAGAGGGGAAAGTAAGCGCACCTTCTGTATATCAGCAATAGACTCGATAGCCCATCCCACGACCCACACGACTATACCCGCGATATCGCGTGAAGTACCAAACGCTGGACTGCATCTGCTTCCGCGGGCATTGGATACAGAAGGGGAGTTGACGATGACCACCGGTAATGAGACTGTCCACACCTTGGGGTTGGGTAAGTCTACAAAAAGACTGATAGTGATCATCGTCTTACCCAGATAATTTGCCCTAACATACGACAGAGTTAGGCGAAATGTGCATAGAGGCCTGACCAACGCACCTATCCAAAAACCTTTTGCAGTTGTGGGATCAGCACTACGTTTAGCTCGGCGAACTCGCACGCACCCAAAAACTTGAAGAAATGGGACCGAACTACATCGAAACGAGTGTCACTCCCTCTCTTGAGAACCCGGAACAGAAGAAAGGCTGGTTCGAATTTGATTCAAGATTCAAAGAGTCGCGCGCCTTCGACATATGCATCAACCCACCTGCTAAGCGGACTGCCCAGACCAACACAAGAATAGTGGCAACAACGTTTCGCGCACAGAAAGTGTTCCCAAGTAGCAAGGTGAGGAGAGCTATGCAATAACCACTGTCAGCAACCACCTTTATGGATAGCAAGGACCTTCGGACATACCAAGAAGGAAGAAATTCGAGCCTAAGCACAGAAGACGGAGCAGGAAAAATTGGATCCCGAGGCTTAGCAAAGGGTCGGAGAGAGAAAGAGAAGCACGCGTACCTCCCGTGAAATCTGTTATCTTGTCGAACTGAAGCGTCCATGCAATCGCGAATCCGAATAGTTGGTAGGCGATCGTGACGAGGAGGGTGAGAGCGAGATAGTAAGGGTCAAGAGCGTGGATGGCAGACATAGCTAGTCACCGAGAAAATATTTGAAAGTGGGTAGAACTTGCCGAAGCTGAAAACCGGGCGATGGAGGAATAACAGCTTGAGCCCTCGTTTTCATATAACCCGGGCCCGACCATAATCGTTCCAGACTGGGACGAGTTGAGATCTGTCGCGGAATGGTTACACAGGCTGTAGCCTATAGGTTCAAATCGGAACCGCTGCTGACAGAGGTGAGTACAGTGGACGGCATCTCGGAGTTATAATAATTACATAAAAATCGCTGACAACTTGTCTTCTCGCCATGTAGTTGCAACCCAGTTCTGTTCAAGAAAACCCCACTGACAGCACTTTGCTAGGCAGTCCAAATATTCGAAGGGAGACAGTCGTTCCTTCTCAAGCGCTTTTGCAAACTTTCTGTTTTTCAATCCTATGACTTTGCCACAGGTCTCAGTGTCTGATACCGCGAGTCCGTGACTCGCAAGTCTGCTACATCAATGCAATCTCAGACTCGGACGAGAGGGAAATTGGCCGGTGTATGCTTGGCCGATCCGAGTCCTTGTGTGCTCGAGGACCCGTTTGACCCAGGGTCTCCCCTTGGCTTTGTTATCAAGTTTAACTTTCTGTTCAATGCGGCTTCTATCAAGGCGCTGGCTATGGACGTGCATATAGCATCTCACGGCCGAGTCGCAAGGCCGAATTGCAAGCCTTTACGCGAATATAAAGACCAGAGCATGCGGAACTTCTTCCTTGACCACTCTCCGACCGCTTGTGGATCACTGATTTGAACTTTGGTGGGTTTCTACCGCGTGGTCCGACTCCAAGTACGCCAGTGTGCGATTTCTCTGGCAGACAGACATGCTATGTACCTAAGCCGTGATGCATTGCCCACGATGTTCGTCTGGGAAGACTGCATGGCCCGAATCGCTTACATTGGTCTCAAGAACCCGTGTGACCCCCATAATTTCCATTTGACTTTGACGAAGTACAACACCGAAAATCAGTATGGTAAAACCCACTCCGCCTCATATTCTCGTGTTGCGACCAGCCATCATACAATATCAGTGTTCTACTTCGCAATGGTGGCTGTGGCGCCGGCAATGACATCTGCTCTACTCAGATCGTCAGCAGAGTAGTGGGAGCGGCTATTATCTTGTCCCTCGAGCAACTCTTCTGTGCCTTCCAACGTCACGGTGTCAACATCTTGGGCGATACGCTTCGCAATGGTCTTGGCGAGCTGTGCAAGTGGAAGCTCAATCTATGACAAAGAGACAAGAAAAGGTGCTTACCACTTTCGCAGCAGCTTGGTCGTCGGGATCAGTCGAGGACCTCATCATGATCCAGTCGGACAAGCTGTCGATTTGGGCGCTCATCTGGATGGCCTGGGTATTGAAATACGCGCTAGCAAGGCGGGCAATCTGGGTCTGGTGGATGCCGTCGATAAGTTTGGTCTTCCTACATATTTGGTTGCAGCTCAGGTCGCCACAGGGCATGAATTGTCAACTCACTGCTCGGCTCCTTCGACAGCCTGCATAATTAAAATGATGCCGTCGACAACAACACCGGCCCACCCGAGGAATTCGCAAAATTCTGCGGCAGTACCGAGGATCTTGCCGAATCGACTGGCTTCAGTGAACTCCTCTGCATCGATAACATACAGTCAGTGATTTAGCTTGGGGGAAACAGTTAGTGATCCACCTGTGACGATTTCAAGACCAGCACGAAAATCCTTGAAATAGCTGAAAGCTACATCGAAACCTTGAAGAGCAAATGGATCAGAAAACTGCATTCATGAATGCAAGGGCCTTAGTACATTACCTTCGGTGACAAGTAGCTTGAAGCCCGTGGCGTATCCTTTGACAACACGCATCATGCCAACAGTCTTCGTGAAGATGGTGACGTCGATGGCTAAGGGGTGCGGTCTCTTGTCAACAGCAGAGCATGCTTGATAATTGTGCGGCTCACCGATATTGGCAATTATGGCAACAGTAAATATCATACTAGATATCTCTGTAATGGTGTATGTCAGCTGGAAAGCGGTAAAGGCTGCCGGCCACTAACGCATGATATCGTCGGTCACGTCTCCGAATTTCTTGTTGAAGTCAATCATCTGTCAACGGTGATCAGAGGCGAGTCTTTCCAAAGAGCATTTCCCTCTCACTGACATCTTGATATTGCTGTCTCTGATCAGGCGTCATCTCGCCAAGGATTTCATTCATGAGCTGGTCGAACGTGGTCATGCCCTGCGAAGCAAGGAGATCATTGAGGCTTTGGCGACTAGACTTGTCGGCCTTGTCCATGGTGTCAGACTGATTGGCAATTTGGGTCTGAATATTGGCGATATCGTCGATGAGCTGTTGGAGACGGTCACCGCGCTGAACGTTGTCTGTGCATTACAGGTAAGCTTCCTCTATAAACCTCAGGATAAAGAAATATTCACCTGGGTAGAAGACAGGCATGTTTGTTCGATTGATTGTTGAAGGAAATTTCTTGTGAGAGCTGTTAAAGTGTGAAACGCAGATGCTGACTTGCTCAACATACAATACTGGTATTTATACAAAAATTCCGGCAACAGCCAACGACAAACAACCTTGGTAGAATAGCTCAGCTCTTCCGTAGAAGACGGCGATTTCTGTTCGTACCTGGTGAGACACCCGACTTGCAAGGCGTTACCGTACAATCCGTCGGGAGGTAACAATTCCGATGCCGCCATTGACTCCTCATAGGACAAACGTGCCTTGAGGGTACCTATCGTTGCGTTGCGGTTTCTGCTGGAGACCTGTTCGAAAACTGCAAGCATAGAGTGGGGGCTTGGATGTGCGCGCCTGATCGTCAGAAAGGCCACGCAGGTCTAATCGGCGGTGGAACAGGTTCGCATCAATGATCAAGACAAGGTACTGAATGCCTCGAATGAAGGCCTTCACGGGCGGCCATCACTTGCCAGTGCGTTGGGAATTTGAACTTAGCCACCAACTTTGGAAGGTGATGCTCGTACCTCGCCGCTAGTAAGTAAGACCGACCGGCGAGGGACGCCCTCAATGCGCGGAACCAGCCAGTCACAACCCTCTCCGAGCCCCTCGGTAGTGGCGCTCCGATCAGAACTGATGGAAAGGTCTCAATCGGGAGGATTCTGGGGGATCGACGCCTTCCATACTCGTGCAACTGCATAGATTCAGAACAGTCAAAGGTAAATCAACCACTAACGGCTCGCGGTGATTCAAACTGTCCCCTCTAATCCAACCAAACAGGAGCAAGCAAAGTCACCTTTCGTGCTCACGGGATGCGAATTTCCAAGTACGAGGACCACAATCCCGACAAGATCGTTGGATGATTTTGATCGAGTTGTTCGCGAAAACAGGCCCCTTATTCTTTCTTATGGGAATATGACCAATGGAATTGCCGCCGCTTGCACCCTACCTGTCATTCGAATTGGTGTCGTTCCTTGCTGTGTCTGTTGACGGTGTATCGGTGCGTGTTCGAGACAGTTTCGAGACACGGTCCAGTGTACGCCGCAGGAACTTTGACGGATGAGCAAATTTCTTCCCGTGACCACAGGCCTGTGGGTTTGTGCAGTTTTGTATCCGATATGTAACTTGAAACCTTCAAGACGTCTTACAATCGTCTTTACCACCCATCTCCCATCCCACAACTCGCACCTTCATCTTTGTCCTGCCTTCTCGCATCTGTTACAGACGTTGCATAATTCCCAATGGGAAGCTTTCCTAGTAATCTCTTCTTCCCTGGTGAGTTCGAGTCTTCTGTTGCATGTGGACTACGCGTAACTTTTCCTGGTGCAGACAACCCCAACCGACGCGCCCGGGCTGAACAGCTGTCGGACGACTGTCAAAACAACCAGAATGATTACAAGAACGCCCGCGAGGCTCTGACTCAAGTTCTTGAGCCCCTTCACGGAAAGCTCGATCAAGTCATGAAGGCCCTTGGTTGTCAAACATTGGAAGAATTCGACCAGAAGGTTAAGCGCCTCCTGTCTTATCTATACACGTGTTCATTTAACGTTATGGCGTATCAGGTATTGTCGACTGCGACAGGCGATGCACTAGCCGAGTGGGAGAAGGTTCCGCGTTCACGTCCCCGCCATCACAACTCGCATCTCATATTTAATTCACCTTAGGTTCGAACACAATATGATACGGCTGATATGATCGAGTGTGTCATTTGGACAGCTGCAGGCATCGTCGCCCTCGCAGGGTTGGCTATCAGTACCGCAATGGGGATATTTTCCTTCGGCATAGGATTCGTCGCCGGTATGGCCGTTACTGGGATCATAGACATGGTGTTGGCCACAGTTGGCATTATCTACGACATCATCGACGGGGCGATTCAAAGAGACAAAGTAAGAACTTTTATTAAGCGAAAAGAAAGGAAACTTGCTAATGAAATCCGACAGCTCCGCGATGCGATTAACCAACTATTCGAGACGCGTCTCAAGATGAAACGAACCGTTTATCAGGTATGTATGCAAATAGAAAATATATGACTCGTGCTCATGTGTAATTCACAATATAGGCGCAAGCAATGATGCTCATTGTGCCAGCTCTTAACGATTGGTTTGATGCTCTCATCGAAAGCGGGACTGTCGATCAAGCTAAGATCTTAGCCTCCTTCGAACGTCACAAAGACCATTTCACGTCGAACGAATCTCAGTGGACGTTCTACAAGACCGCGCAGACCCTCCGCGAAGTACGTCAACCACTTACTGAGCTGGTCATGTGATGGTATGGCTAACAATGCGTATGAATGATTGGAAGATGGATCAACTTCGCAACAGCTGGATGAATGAAGATCCAAGCTGGGAGAACCTGGCGAATAATCTTGATGCCGCTGAAGCATCCGCCAACACGGCAACAGCTTTGATGTCGTCTCGTTCTCGAACAGCCCCTTCGGTCTACCTCGGCACCAAATCCGTGACCCCTACCCACTCTCCGCAGATTCCGCTCTTCGCCAACGTGCACTCTGGCGAGCAATCATTGTTCATGCCGGCTGAACGGGCCCTTGTACCTCCGCCTGTACGTGTCTTTGCGCAAAGGTGCTACACGTTTGCTGACCGAAGATACTCATAGCAGGCTGTCCAAGAATATGTTGTAACCACCGATTCACCCACTGTGAGCTCCAATCCCTGGCTCCACATACCTAATTGACCACATTACAGGAAATCCAAGATTCCACTGTCAGCGTGAAGATCACGCCTGTCAAGGCCCCTCGGGATTCTACTGCAGACATATTTCGCACAGTAGTCAGTATGCGATTGGCCAAGGCTATCGCGGAAGACCGAGCGTTGGTCTTCATCACTTCTGATGGGTCGCAAGTAAGCGTGCACTCCGTCCAGCGCAACATTAGGATCGTCTGACACCGGTCTAGGCGCAATTCATCGCGGTTTCTCTCAGCGCAGAGAATACCACGAAACCGGACAGCACTTCCAAGGCTACTGTAATGTTCTTCTCCGTCACGATGCCGAACCTGTGCCTTCAACCGGATGGCTCCTTTGCCAGTGACCAAACCAATGGTCAGTTCAATATTGTCTACGCGTAATTATATATCTGGGTGTCAAGAGCAGTTTGTAAGTAGCCCTACATGTACGAGGTCTAAGAGTGCAATATGCCAGAATGTCCAAGCGAATAAATGCTCTCCCAAAGCCTAATGACAACCAGTCAATACACTCCGCAGCTCAAGGTATTTTGCTGGAGGCCAGCACTTGAGGGGGTCAGGCCGAACGGGTGCTCTGGATTGAAACCCCGCGAATATTGGCAAACAGGCGACCACCGAAAACTTGGCATGAGTTGCTCTAATCCCAATTGTGAGGACCACCTTCCAAGACATGTACGCCTCTGTTCTCCTCCGCGGTGCGGTTCGGCGGCAGGCTTTTGTACCCGCTCTGCGGTATAAGTCTTCCCTGCCCCCCTCAAACAACCAGCAACCAACGTCACCTCCGCCGCCGCCATCTTCCCTACCGAGTTTGGACTTCCAACCTGATGAGCCGGGCCCAGAGAAGACTGAGCGGACGGGTGCAAAATCCTCTAAAGACTCGTTATCATCTATCGAACGACGGCGCAGGTACTTGGGTCGGCTTTCGCTTGGCATCTTTGCTGTTGCACTTGGCGTGCAAGGAATTTACCTGGGTAGAGAGTGGGATGCGGAGGAACTGCAGAGTCGAAAACAGGTGCGTGTCTGGGCCGCTGCTCAAGGCTTTCAGACGCTCAGTCGATCCCCTCGCGAGTAGAAAATTGAGGATGCACCGTCGACACGATGGGCTCGAACAAAAACTCGGTTTACGGAGCTATTTGATGTAAGTCCGCCACCTTCATATGCTCTCCACCTTGCCCTCATCCTTGACTGCGTCAGTATTTCAACAAACCGATATGGACCGAGCTGCTTCCACCACCCCTCCCGGCCCCTCATGGAAAACCTTACACCCTTTTAGTCTCAATGGACGACCTACTGGTCACGTCAACATGGGATGTATGTTCCCTGAGCTTTCCTCCCCCTTTTGTCCTCCGTCCTGAGATGAATCTCCCTTTCAGCGTCAGCAAGGTTGGCGAACGGCGAAGCGCCCTGGAGTCGACTACTTTCTGGCTTATCTTTCTCAGTTCTATGAAGTTGTTATATTTACCACGCAACATCATTACGTGCGTATGCATTCCAAGAAAGTTTCACCTCACACTCCTCAGCTGAAAATTTATGCGCTTCATCCTAAAGACCGCCATGCCAATAATTGAGAAGCTGGATCCATATAATTTCTTTATTCCCTACAAACTCTTCCGCGAAGCGACACGGTCTGTGAACGGAAAGATTGTTAAGGTATGGGGATGTTCCCAATCAGCCATTTCGTTGCATAATTGATGTGCGCTCCCAGGATTTGTCTTATCTGAACCGTGACCTCTCAAAAGTCATCCTTCTTGACACTCACGAAGAACACGTATCCACGCATCCCGAAAACGCCATCGTTCTTCCAAAATGGACTGGTAGCCCTGGAGATAGAGGACTGATCGCCATCATACCTTTCCTCGAATGTGTGTCACTTGTAGTATCCGTTGTTAGCACTGGGACTAATCTCTCATTTCATTCAGCAATTGGCATATACAAACCTCAAGACGTGCGCCCAATTCTGCAAGCCTATAGCGGAAAGGACATCCCGATAGAGTACGCCAAGAAGGAAGCGGAGGCTAAGCTAAAACATATCGAGGAGTGGAAGGGCAAGTCGAAAGGTCTGTCGACTGGCGGGTTCACCCTCAGCTCGCTCTTTGGTTCAACTGGAGAGGTCTGTAATACATCCTACACGTGAAACACACCCTCTCTCATCCCACAACACAGGTCACCCACTCCCCAATCCCGCCGACATACCTCGAGCAAAAACGTGCTGAGGCACAGCGGGTGTACAAGGAGGAGCAGGCTTACATCGCCGCGAATAAGAATGAGTTTGACCGATTGCTGGAGGAAGACAGGCTGGCGATGGCGAAGGAGATGTCTGGATCTCTATGGGGTGTACTCGATGCCATGGCAGGCAAGAAGCCCGAAGATACAGAAAAATCTGTTGATGGGGGGACTTCGCAAGGGAAGGTGGCATCAGCTTAGTTACTTGCAGGCATCTTCATAGCCATTGACGAGGTCATTATACTACATAGATACTACGCGGATGACGACTAATGAACACTGATACTCTCCTCAAGCACCGAGGTAGGCTGTACCCGTGTTCATGATTGCTTGGGAGTGCCCCAACGATTCGGGTCGTATCTTCTGCTATTGCCACGGTTGGCAGCTAGCCGAAGTACTGTACAAGTTACTATGTGTCACTGTACCAGAGTGCAATAGAAAACGGCCGACCAAGGGGCTTGCCAGTGGCGCCGCACTTTGCTCAGCTTGCAGAGCCTCGTTGATCTTCTTTCAAAACTTTAGTCTGCCTACGGGAGACTAAGAGCTTCGTGCTCTTTCAACCGCACCGTGACTGCTTGATGAACATATCATCCCGAGGTTGCGACCGACTCCGTCCGAACATTGCGAGGGACCATGGACTCATCACAATATTCTCTCTCTCTCTCTAAGGTTCGAGTTACTGGTAAGTATGTCTTTGACCTGGTGCTGGTTGCGTGCCCATATGGACCATGTTCCTCTCGTGCAGATGATGATCACGAAATTTGTTTCCGTTGGGCAAGCTTATGCTGCTGCAAAACCATATCATGACGGCGACTCCATACCGTTCCCGAGAGCTTTGCTGAAACACCAGGCTGCTCAGTGGAGTCTCCCAGCATGGCCGAAGCAGACAGGCCAAAGTTCCGAACGAAGATAATTGGTTGTTCCTTCTCTACAGCGGACCAGCGGGAGTGCTAAACCCGAGCCGCCCCGCTCCCATGGCCACCACTGGGCTATAGTCAACCCCATCTGATAATCCTCCAGCTTCCAGATGGGTAACAGTGGCACGTTTGCTGTAGATGCGATAAACTGAATTATGTCAGGACCAGCAGACATTCGCAGACAAACTTCGCCTCTAGCGTACAGCAGCCTCCAGGCGACGAAGATATTCGTAAATTCCAAGCACTTTCCATGAAATAACTATCAAATAGAAGACTTGGCCATCGCTCCCCTTTATGATACAACGCCGGCACGCTCTCGAGCATTCATCCTCATCGGTCATCGCGGCTGGTGACTTACGCTGAGCGCTTCCGGCAAGATGCTCGTGACCTGGATTCCAGCGGCCAGTGGGCTGAGCTGTTCACTTGCCTGGAATCACTTGTTAAACGCCGTAGGAACCGGTGTGACGAGGATGTACTCACTTGCGTGCCGCTGGTTTCATGGGTTTCCGAAGACGTGCCATGCATCTCCACCCCCGCGAGCAGCACATAGGCTCCGTCATCGACCCACTCATTCTCGCTTACGCAGTCGAGCTGTAACGCAGGCGGTGCCTTACGTCTCAGTCTCTCCAACCCAATCACCTTCTCCAGGACATCGTTTTCAGGCTCCCGTGCTGACTCATGCAACACCCCAAAGGGCACGCGAACACCTCGATGCTCAGGGGCCGGGATGGTGGGCGACCCCTCCACAGTCGATTCGGAAAGGTTTGATGACTCCATATACGCGTCAGGCGGAGCGATGTTCTGGTCTGTCAGATATGTCGCGCCAGTGAACACGTCGAATGCAGGAACAGAAACGGGAGTGGGACGCGGGCTGGTGTACGCGGAGAGATTAGGTGGCCAGGTGAGAACTTCTTCGGTTTCCTTTGAGGCGGCCTCAAAAGCCGCGTCGTCAACCTCAGTGATATTGATGTTCTTCCACGGCTTGGACGCGTAGCGGAGCGTGTCTGCGTCGACGGGCTCGCTGGGTGAGCGGACTACGGTGTTGTTGTTGAGAGACGATAACGTCACCGACTTCACCGCGGTGGCATAGCTCTTTGGAAAGTAAGGTGGCATGGCTTTCTTCGACTGGTCCAGCGGGCGCGACAGGTTTGCGGTCATCGCGGCTGCCCTCGCCGCTGAGATCCCGGTGTTCGTGCGTACCGACGAGCGGAGAGGTGCTACTGCACCAGTGGATCTCTTGTAGGACTGCACGGGTGCCTGAGCGGGTTTCTCAAGGATAAAGACATATGGACCAGACGTCCAAGTTGGATTGAAGAGCGTGTCGAGGTAGAAGTCCGGGGTCGTCGCTGCCTGTGGTGTCAAGCATCAAAACTCCGACGCCAATAGATCTATCAATGCCACAATCATGGGAATGTACGCACCGGTTTTGTGGAAGGTAGCCTTGGGTAAGGCTTCGAGGTACGAGGAAATGTTGCGTAATTTGTGATGGATATCATGTGGGTAAGTGGGTGGTGACGAAGGGGAGGAAGGATAAGAAGTTAGCAGGCGCAATTGCGGATGGAGGAAAGATGCAGAAATATCGGGGGGTGGTGGCAGGTAAGCGAGTTTGAAAGTGAGCGAATAGACGACCGAACAAAGAACAGACGATGAATTAGTCAAGAGTATGATAGCGGGGTATGGGTTACTCGTCAAGAAAAGCGGGATGACAGATTGTACAGGTGAGTGATTCTCGCTCAGCTCACTTCGTGTGGAGGTTGTGGTTGTTGGTCAAGGAATGCTCACCCGCTTTGATCAATTTATAGGTGCACGGAGTGGCGCCGGCGGTCAAGCCGGACTATGGTCTTTGTGCATTCACCGATCTTTGTCCCGACCTCATTCTTTGGTTCCTCGGTCCTTTTGAGATTTAATCATCCTCGTGTTTCGGCCGCAACTGTCACTCCGAAGCCTGCTTTTGAGGCGGTTGTATACTTCTTTGAGTCTTGTTCCTGTCACCTCAGGGAAAAGTTGTTACCTGGTATCGATGGCTACGGTACAACCGGGGTGTGGACCCTCATGCAAGTGTGGCTCAGTGTCCCCCTCGCCAATGCGACAATTTGGGCACGAACACTGGATTCCATTTAGGGACGATCAAAGGCGTTTCATTGTCACGTGCAAGTGCTGTGATAACAACTTGAATTGACTCGGACGGGAAAATTGTACATCCAACTCGAGCCAACGCGAACCGAAAGGTAAGTTACTTTCATAAATCAGCATCTCAATCATCCGTCCTGAAATCGGCTGACATAAAGTATATACCCTCGTCAGGGCGGATCACGAGCCCTGTACGCTTTCCGGAAAGATATGGCGGACGATGCGCCAGTTCACCGTCTCCCTATCGAGATCGTCCACTATATAATCAGCTTCCTCTCAATGCGGGACATTGTTCGTCTACGACAAGTGAGCTCTTTGAGTCTACCGCTTCTCTCATCGACGGATCTGAGATGTGTTCAGGTATCGAAGACCTTTTGCGAATTGTCTCACGATAGAGATATCTGGAGCCACGCCTACCGAACGGCTGAATCTGTCAGACCCCCGGGACCATTTCCACGGCAGACCTCTGAAGTTTTAGAAAGTCTCCTCGTAACGAACGCGAAGGTCGAGCGCAACTTGTTCGCCCCAAAGCCAGTCTGCTCGAAACGGCGGATTGATATATACCCGGAAGATCGCTTACCACACCTCATATTGGGTAGATGGCTGCTTTTCACCAATCTTCAGCTGGCCTCAGTCCGCTGTTACGATCTAGACACGTCCAATTTCGCGAATCACGCTGTTATTCATAGCTTTCGGGGCGAACTCAGATATCTGTCGTGTGTCTCGTGTACAGGCATCGAGGGGCGGCCACTGGCTTTTGCTGTCGCCTTGATATATTACTATCCTTCCGAAGAATATTTCATGTAAGTCAGTTTTTCCCGGGGCATTCTTATGTATATTCCTCCTCATCAGCATGACGGCAGCGAAATCTTCCGCATTGAAACCGATACCGAAAGCACGCCTCCCGCTTTTCGTCAAGTGTTGACGATCGGATGCCACAAACCCGTCATTCATCAGGTCGCCATCGGACCGCGCTTGTTGGTCGTCTTGGGGCACGATGAATCGGAAAACATCTATAGTCAAACATGGGTCATGGATACTCAGACTAATCAACAATACCACCTTCCCCCGCTTTTGTACAAGAAGGTACGTATAAATCTTTGTTTGGTACAAACGTGCGGCGCTGGTGTTCATATCGCTTCGATCAGCTTGCGGACTCGTTCAATACCCAGGAGATGACGCTGCAGTGGTCTATACCGTGTTCAACACACCTGTTGCTTTCGGTCTCCGCTTTTGCCAACCGCAGTGGATGGCAGAGTTACATTGAAGCCTTCGACATCCCGCCCGTCTCTGACGCATTGATCGCCACAGAGCCAGCTACTCTCCGAAAATCCCACGAAGGACATCTCTCCGACATCGATTTAAGGTGCTCTACGTTACTCAGTGACTCCAAAGTGGATTCTAGCACTGGAGAGCTCCTCATCGCCTTATCGGGTCTCGAATACCGATCAGATCACCCCCGTGTCCCCTTGGGTACTATGGGGTTCGTCGTCCTGTCTCCACCGAGAGGAGAGTCGACAGGCGCTATCGCCTTCCGTAAGCTCGGTCGCCTCAGTACCGGTGACTACTTCGTGCATTTTCAGCCGTGTCTCAATGGTATGGGCCGGGCGTTCTACCTCCACGGGCCACTTCGTGACAGGATCGCGGTGCTGCACTTTAACATTAAGCGCGAAACCGTGATCGCTTTTCGGAATCTCGTGAGCCTCTCGTCTCGTGCGCCCATGCCCGTCATTGCGGCGTCCGACGGGTACAAGGGGAGGGTGTGTTGCATGACGCGGCGGAAGGGTTTGGACTTGCAGCGTTACGTTGAAGTGTTTGATTTGGCTTAGAGATACTCCGCCTGCGTCGACTCGCAAGTGGGCGCAGCTTAATATTGTCACGACCTACTACGCCACCCAGGCAGGCTCTAGTTTTGAACAGCCTCGTCACCTTCACGCCATCAGTGACCGCAAACCTCTCCCGATTATCGTGCGTTTGAAACACCCTTCCGCCTCTACATTATCAGCTGCATCTAGTCGTATCCAGTTCCCACGACCGCATTTACCTGGGTCCACGATGGCCTCCACAAATTTCTTCTTCCTGCGGATCTCAACCACGTCGCCCGCGACTGTAAGGAGGTAGCACGAGATTGGCGAGTGATGATCCGGGCGGTCGAAGGCTACTTAATAGCATTTACTGGTTATGGATGTATGGAGACACGGTAAACTTGACAGCCTCCAGTAACTGACCTTGTATACAGAATATGTGACAGTCGATATATTTGTTTATAGAGTTTCAGTGCCAAAGCTAATATGACAAGGTTAAGGGCCTTCGGCCTAACCTCAAAGAACCTCGAATTTGGTGTCACTGCCAACTATTATTGATCTTGCATTCTCAAACCCAGCCTCCCATGGAAGATTCCCGCCTGTCCTCGAATTACCACCGTGGATTTTGTGGGCGGTCGCTGCAAGATCAACGCATGAGTACATCCTGAATGTAGCCGTCGCAAACCAAAGAGAAGCAGGTATATGGCACGTACACCCGGCGCGTTCTTTGCAGTTGCTATCCTTGTATAACTCCACATAGACATCGTAATGCCTCGTCGCCACGCAGCCGAGGAGGAACGAGCCAATTTTTCCACCTGTGTGCTCCAGACGATGGCAACCCGACTTTGCACTTTTTGTGTCTGGGAGATAGAACGAGATATAGTCGGTAGCGTGGCTCCTGCATTTAGTGTCGGTCCACGACTGAAATGTCCAGGTGGCGCCCTTTTTGTGTTGGAGGGGTTGCTTGCAGGGCAATGTCTGGATCCCACTCTCGGCGACAGCACCAGCAACAACGGACAGAAGAGCGATGAGGACTGTGAGGTTGAAGCTCATGGTATTTGCAGCGTAGCCCTGGAATCAGGGGCAAGTTTCAGTAGGGTAAAGACAGGTGACACGCGTAGTATACACACCTGAGAACTTTGGAGGGGATTCTACCGGGACGCTGTGAGGAGATATGCTTGCACATTTATACTGTACGGAAACCCGAGCAGTGCCCGACCTTGTCCGACCCACTTAGTCTCCCGTAGGCGAAGGAAGACAGTGTTACATGACAGAGTCATGACAGTCGTTCCCTCTTAACAGTCGACCCACCTGCACTCAACCAAAAACAGGTGTTTGATCCATTAGCAATCTCAAATTGATATGTATAAAGGTGGTACTGGTAAGGCTGATGTGCCTATCTCGTAGGGCGGTACGGGGGTCCTGAGGGGCTGGTGACCGCGGCTTAGATATGTGACAAAACTTACAATAATAAATCGACCGGAGTCACCGCCAGTAAGGTCCGCAAGGGAGACCACGACAGAATAGTACTGCGTCGTGGTACTCGTGCATATGGTCGCAAATAGGCACTGGTGCACTCGGTCTGAGAAGGTTGAGATCGCGAGTTTCTGGTCAGCGCCGCCGCAAGGGGAATCACTACATGGTGAGTGAAAAGGTGTGGCGCTTTGTTGGGCATCGAAGCATTGATGTCAGGATTAAGTATGACGGCTAGCGATAGGGTGACACATGCACACCTAGAGGCTTGAAAGACACTGACACAACCGACGCACGCCGGCTCAACAGAAGATATCGACTACCACACCACAAATGAGGTCGACTCCTGGAGACCAGCAAATCTGGGGTGGGAGGAATCAGTGAGAAGCCCGTCTTAGAAAAGCGAATACAATTCCGAACGCTGACAACAGTCCCGACATGGATCGGAAATTCACCTGGGGTCGGAATAAAATATTGTCTAACAGAAAACACCAGGCGTGTATTGAGGGTTTAAACAAAATGCTAGAACTAAATGCCCGCTGGCTGGATTGAACAACCGACCTCATCATTACGAGTGACGCGCTCTACCACTGAGCTAAGCGGGCGTCTCCACCTTGCCCTCAACGTTCATTCACAAGTCGTATGTGTCCTAGTGCTCGCCTCCGACTTCGGCGGCACCCACAGGAAGCAAGCAACCATCATGCATCTTCGGGCGTCCATCTGCATCAGAAATGGACAACCCAAAGTGACGCGATGGCGTCTCTTTACTGATCAGCATCAGGCGTTCGTTCACACAACCGCATACAAAGTCCAACCGGAAATGATCGCCCTAGGTCTTCAAGTTCCGATGCATAAATACCAGGGTTGGAGCAGAGGAACGTACCAACCTCACAATAGATCCCACAGATCACAGCGACTCTAAGCTCATGCGGCCAAATGGTGTTACCGGCTTTGTGCGTACAATTATTCCTTGGGACGTGCTCACTGACTCTGATGTCGTGCTAGAATTACCCTATAACGCGGCCGTTCACTCGACGCTCGACTTTTGCTCTGCTAATATTCGCAGTCGTCGTCCTGTGCGGCTTGGTCGTGCTTAATATCGTTCTCATTGGTCTGTTCAAACATCTCCTTGGGCGGTTAAAACGTGCTAACAGATGCAAAGATTACGATCTCGTGAGCGTGGCTTCTCCTAGCTTCAATGTCTCTCAGCAGCTGTCCTGGATGCTTTCCTTGCAAGCGCCCAACCCGCAGTGCCAGCCGTACGCATTCCAGATGGGAGACACATTTGGCACCAACATCTCCGCCTTCACTTACTCGGTCTTCGACGTCGCTACTTCACCCGGCCAGCCCAACGGCAGCTTCCCCTACACGGGCGACGCCCTAAGCGGATGCGACGTCTCCCAAATCCAGTTAACCGTATCTCCCGGGGACAGGCAGATTACAGCCCAGGTTCGCTGCTCATCAGCCTCACGTGAGCTTACGTAATAGCACTCATCGCTGAACTGCAGGGATCCGTAAACTGCTCTGACCTCGGGTTCCAAGCGAGCACGTCCTGGGCTTTCACCAATCACCCCATAATTGGTGGCATCGTCAGCTCCTCGTTCCCTGAGAACAGCCTCGGCCGCGCCATCGGCGATACTTTGTACGGATTCGGTAGTGAGCGAAGCTTTCATCTTACTTTCCGGTCTGATTCTGATCCCCGTTTGTCACCCAGACGATGCCTATCAACCAATATACAATACCCAATACGTGACCACCGCCAGCCCGGCGCAACAGCTCTACAAAGTAATCGTCCAATTTCAGCCTGGCCCGTGCAGCGATTCGAGCTGTAACTCACAAAGCCCGAACCTTACGATCGCGTTCTATAACGGCATATCCCTCACGGACCTCAGCATCGTCGCGGACACCGGCTCGTACACCTCCGCGGTGAAAGCGAGCACGGCAACACTGCAGAACCTCGCGCAGGTATTCTACGCCGCCGTGCGCCTGGATCTGGGGCACTGGACAGAGAATAACGTGCGTCTTTGTCTTCATCTGTGTCTTTGTCTTGACTTCGCACGGCACTCATGTCTGATTCCCGGGTATCTAGATTTTTACGAACATGCAAGTGCTGCAAGCCACGATAACCCCGGGCCCATCCTATGCGAACAGTATCGTTGATGGGAGTGTCCCCCCAGCGTATATCAACATGACGTCGCCGCCGTCTGCGGACGCCGCGACGCCATCCTCCGTGATCCAAACACAATACACATGCACCACTCCCCGAGTGAAGAGACCAGGGAGTCTGTTCATGAACGTGCTTTCGTCGAGTTTGGCTGTGTTCTTGTGCGTAGTTTCCGCCATCGCCACACGAGACTATGCCTGATTCTGATTATGCGTGGGTTTGATATCTAATATTTGATATCTAGGGCTGCGTGGGGCGTACTAACGGCCCTGATGGGTGTAATTGCGAGAGGCAGGGCTGGAGGTGGGCGGTTCTGTAACCTGCTCACATTGTGCCGTATTGACATACATGTTCTCCCCCTCCTGCAGCCAATTCGTGTACCTCGTGCATCTCCGGACCTGAACCTGGGGGTGCGTACAGCCCCTTTAGTCCTGGTAGTTCGATCAGACCAGTAAACCCGAGCATGCCGATGACGGTCAGTATACAGAGGGCGCCAGTCCCTGTGACCCTGGCCGATGCAGAAGGGGCATACGGGAGCGACTCGTCTGCGCTTCTGCCCCTGAGGAGGCAGCCTCCGATGTTGTAAGGTAATAGCTCTGTAGACGACTTTCGGGAGGTCAGAACTAGCGATGGCTCTCGAAATTAAATACATATCCCTGGGAGCGCACTAATATTGTACATAGAGCGTGTTGTCCGGGTGAAACTTACATCCAAGGAATGGAACATGGCTAAACCAAACATACTGACACTTGATGTCAAGACTTGAGGTCGCTCCGCAATGGCAGGAGCACCATCGAATCGTACGGGGACCACCCGTCGTGATCTTGAACTAATGGATCGCTGTTCACAAACTCTGCTGAGTCTGATTTAGGTTCGGTATCGGATCGATTCGAATTCGGCAGTCCACATGCAACGCAGGTGTTGGCTAGAGGTGGATGTACAATGAGGTCAGAGATCGAGGTCGGTCAGCGCACCGAAGACCAGAGCAACACCTCACTCACCTCCCGGTTTGTCCCTCGCCACAGCTGCCATGATAGCCGTCAACAGTCCCCACGCGGTTCTGCTTCAAGTTCAGCTTGGTCGGACACAGGGGAGGAGGGACGAGCTAGCTAAAAGCTCGGACGTACAGAAACATTGAGAGCGTAGCGGAGGCGACATTCATGAAGAGGCTGCCTGGGGTCTTTATGCGGCGGATGTTGCACGTGTACTGGATCGAGATTACGGAGGGAGGGGTGGGCGTGAGTGTGAGGTTGGTGGATGTGAGGTTGCCGTACGCGAGGGGCTTCCCCGCTGCTAGGGTCTCGTCTGCGTAAGACTCTCCCGCGCCGATGGATGCTGCGAAAGCAGTGGTATTGGTGAAAATCTGCGACAAGTCGAGGGCGGGATCAGGCATTGCCATTGACAGTCCCGCGGACACCCACAAGAATATGATGTAACTCACATTATTCGGCGTCCAATGCCCGACGTCCAACCGTATCGCCGCATAGAACGCCTGCGCCAAATTCTGCAGCGTTGTCGTGTTCGCAACCACCACAGAGGCGTAGGTCGTTGTGTTAGCGACAATGGCTAGGCTTGCCTGTGAGATGCCGTTGTACCACGATATGCTGATATTGGGAGACTGCGAGGCGCAGTCGGACGGCGAGGTGCTGCAGCCGGGCTGGAAGAGAGCGGTGACTTTGTAGAGTTGGGTGGATGGTTCTACAATGTATTCCCCGTTGTAGATTGGGTCGTATGCGTCGTCTGAGGGTGCAGGGTTCAAGTCAGGAACAAGGGTGAGGTGGATGGTGGGGAAAGGCCTACTCCCGAAGCCGTTCATAGCGTCGACAATTACTCGAGCGAGGCTGTTTTCTGCAAAGACGGATGGCGGTATCGTGCCAACGATCGCATGGTTCGTGAACGACCATGACGTGCTAGCTTGAAAGCCAAGTGGCGAGCAGTCCACAGAGCCCTGTAGCAAACGACCCCACAACGTCAGCATATTCAGTAGTCGGCACCGGAGCACACACACCTGAGCCGTAACCGACCGATCTCCCGGAGAGACTATGAGTTCAATCATGGACACGTCGCACTCGCTGAGGGTGTTGTTGGAATAGAGGAAGCTGCCTTGACTGTACCCATTTGGGTATTTCGAAACGACATTGAAGATGGTGTACGTGAATGCGGAGGTGTTGGTCCTGAACGTGTCTCCGAGCTGAAACAAGTGCGACTGACAGCCTTGATCGCTGTCCTCCCACGAGAGAGTCCACGAGAGCTGTTGAGACTCGTTGAAATTGGACGAAGCGACGCTCACGACGTCATAGCCTGCGCGGGACCAGTGTAAAATTCCGAGTTTCGATATGAGCGAATCACACCTACCGACGAGCGCAGTGTTAAGAGCGGCCAGCGCACAGAATGTGAGAATGGCGAAAGCGAGCAGAATATACGGTGCGTAGCGCCAACGTTGTGCGAATGGCCGAGTGATGGGGTAGCCCTAGGGCGGCATCAGTCAATGTTGCAGCTTCGTGCCTCGAAAAGCAAACAGAAGACGAGTGCACATACAAAGCTCACGAGTACGTCTACCTTCATAACTGGGCCAGCAGTTTCCTGGTAGGACCTGGGGATTGAAGGGGCGAGAACTGCGCGCGTCCCTTCAAGGGACGCGGACTTTATTCTTTGCCAAGGTGCTCCTGGTTGTTACATCAATGGCACGCGTCTAGGATACCTATATGGTTCACGATCTTGACTTTCGAGGAAATGCTGTGGAGTGGATGGCTATGGTGCTGGAACTGTAACTTTATTCATCTGCACACTGGACAGTCGATGTCTTTATGAGCGCGAATTAACTCGGGAAAGTTACGCTGACTAAGCTAAATTTTGTAAACCTCTGCCAAAGCGTCCGCCTCGCGTCCAAAACACAATGGGCAAGCGGCAAGCACTGGTCTAGCGCCATAGGGCTTCCAGTGTTTATAGTGCACAAAATCTTTCATTTTACTGCTGCCCGCTTAGCTCAGTGGTAGAGCGCGTCACTCGTAATGATGAGGTCGGTTGTTCAATCCAGCCAGCGGGCATATAGTTCCTTTTTGTATGTCAAGGGCATTGCCCCACGCGTCAACGGTACTAGTACCCACCACCTTCTGCATGTTGTAGATTTGCTCGAATTGCAATGTGGTATATAGTACATGGTGCTGTTACAGTGGTTGCGAATGAAGAGGAATGGAGGGATACAGAACATGAACATTTCCTCTCGGGTGACACTAAACCAAGCTCAGGCATCGACCCGTCATCTAAGCCTCCTCGAATACATATAGACCGTCTAGCTCACCCCCACTTACCAGGCCAGTCCTCAGAGTACTCACCTCGGCTGCTTCTCCACTCCCCATGTCCACGAAACCCTTACGAGTGCTCCGCTCGTCGGGTGAATCAACAGCCGTCACCGACGTCGGCGGCGACACACTCTGTGAACGCTGCGAACCCCCAGGAGATGATTCGACGCGCAGTCGCTTTTTCACCTGATTCTCCAGCGACTGTGGAGCCTGTTTGGACGAAGGCGAATCGCTAGCCAGATCCAGTTCCTCCGAAGAGCGTTTGCGCTGCCGCGCCGGGGACGCCAAAGGCGCATGGACGTCAGCCGATTTCTTCTGATCGGTGGCAGAGTCCTGCCGGGCACTGATGACAGATGCCTCCGTCTTCGCCCTTTTAGGTGGGGTCCCACTCCTGTGGATTTCCGCTGCGCCGCCATTCGCATGATCCGCGTCCAGATCTCCAGAGGGCCGCTTCCGCGGTGTGATCGAGTTGGTATGGAGTTCCGCAGCCGCGTCGAGCTCAGAACGCGCATCTAGATCGTCCTCGCTTTCCTCCTCTTCTTCCTCAAACAGTTCTTCCTCTTCCTCTTCCTCCTCTTGCTCCCTGGGCGCGTCTTGTGACGGTATTTCGATAATCTTTTGAGGCTGCTGCTGCACGCTTTGGGTCTGGACCTGCGCGTCTCACGCGTGAACTGATACCTCCTTGCAACAAATGCATTAGTCACTTACGATAGTCTGAGGTGGCACCTGCTCAACGACAGGATGTCCAGCGGCCGCATTAGCCTTGACCATCGCACGTTCACATACAGTGCATCTGCATTGGTACAGGGGTGCACAGGCTTCACGCCACACCTATGTGATACGACGCGTCAATCACCGGACCGAGAGAGGTGTGCGAGTACACACCAGCTTGAAAGCCTCCAGGCTATACTGAGGCATCTGAGCTAGCGTTACGGGGACATAGGGGATGGGATGTAGAAGTTTCGGGGACTCGAGCACAGGAGATACTGGGATCGGAATTGCTACAGACAGCGGCCTTGCTCCTGAATTTACTCGCCCTTTCTCCTTGTCTTCGTCGCGTCCAGGGGGAGGGGAAGGCGTCGTCTGCAGCGTCGTGGTGGAAAGCACAGGGCTCGTCGTGTGGGAGACATCGCTCCTCGTCGACGCACTCGTGCTGCTCGCCGTGTCATCTTCCTTTTTTCCGCCAGCACTCGCAGCCCAGTCAAACCCGTCGAACCAAACTCCTGGCGTGCGGAGCTCAGCCAGCACCTCCTCCGGCTCCATACGGGCAGCCCGTACCGCCGGGTCGCCCCCACCAGTCTGCGACTCAATCACGAGGCGCCGTACGAGGTTGTTCATGGCGGGGAGGAGAATGAGTTTCAGCTGCTTCTGGTACGCACGATACGCTTGCTCGCACAGCGTGAACGAAGGGGGGGCGTGTGCGCGCACCGTCATTAGGCGGGGATGCTCGTCGTCCGATGCGGACGAAGGCGAGGAGGGGTTCTGAGGGGAAGAGGGGGAAGATAGCGTCCACGGACAAGGGTGGGTCGCGTGCACCCTCCTGTGACGTCGTGCTCCATCTGTACTTGTCTCGTCTTCGTCCAGATCGGACTCACTATCCGTGTCATTTCCTGGGTCACGGACACCGCCTCCGAGTGGCCGCGCGAATCCATACCACTGATCCGCAGGGCTACACCAATGACCGTCAATGATCCTTGCACGAGCCCAGTCAGATATAGCCAGCTCGCGGACACCACCGGCGTCTTCCGTCAACGATAACAGCTCGGGGTCGTCCTCTTCTTCTGAGCCTTCGTATTCAGACGAGTAAGCGGATCGGGGAGACGGCGACCGTGAACGTGACCGTTGTCCTGAGCGTGGTGAGGGTGGGCTTGGCGACAGGCTGTTCGCTGGGCTGTACACGGCATCGCCTTCGTTGTGCACTTGCTGGGGTGCCTTCTCACTGTGCACCACCTGATTGCCTCCGCTTGACTGGGTGTTGTTTTGGATTGGGTTAACGGGTGCAAAATCGACGCCCATCCCTTCGCCTGCCCACCGTGTTGCAGCAACCGCTTGCTCCATAAGTTCTGCCATTTTGGTCTGGGAGCGTAACCATAATTTTTCACGCGCGATACTGATCACCTCTGCTATGGATCCCTCTCCGAGCTCGATGAACGCGTCGACCGTTTGGCGCGTTTCCCAGTCTGCTGACGCGTACTTTGTTGGTGGAGGCTGTGAGGGAGGGAAATGTCTTGTTTTAGTGGAGGATGGGTTTGTAGTGCGTTGGGATCCGCGTGACTGCGCAGGGGGAGGGAGCTGGGCATATCGTGGCCCAGCGATAGCTTCGCGGTCTCGAGAGCTCGAGGAGACGCGTCGCCATAGCCATTCACTGCGACATGAACGACACGTCGTCTCAATACCAGGCCAGGTTTCATCGTCTTCGTTCTCAGCACAGCATACCATCGCGGTGGCGGTCTGAGTACCAGAGTAGGCATTGTACCCACCCATCCCCAAGCCAAAGTTGGCTGCGGGGTTGTACGGCTGATTGTATCCAGTAAGGTTGTTCGCGTGTAGACCGAAATGAGGATCGCATTCAGCTGGGGGTGCTTCACGTAGGCACAGCCCACAGAACATAGTCTTGCGGTGCTCGCGGCACAAAGAGATCATGCCCAGGGTGGGGGTAGGATGACTTCGTTTAGCAACAGCGAGGCCGACGGAGGAGTAAGGACAATTGATACGGCAAACCGCGCAACTAGATTGTGTCATGTTACGAAAATGTCGGAAGGGGGTTACGCGGTATGCTTGGAAGACGGCAGCTGCCCCACCTGCGCCGCCTGCCGCGGGAGGTGGTGGTCGAACTATGAGGTGGTGGGTTAAGACGTCGTGTGGATCCAAGACAGCACATGCTTGTTGCCAGAACAAGTGTGTTTCAACTGAGCACGACAGGATCAGCGCATTGTTGCAGATAAGATAAGGTGAAATGGACGCACGAGCAGTGAACCAAGTTGGGGTAGTCCGCATGAGTTTCTCAAGTTCGTTAGCGTCACGGAGAGCTGTGTATACCATTCGCGGATGCCACAGCTCCTTCGCGTCCCAGGTATTAGGACAATAATTGGATGAGGTCACATCGTACAGATAGTGAGTTGCTATGAGCCTGAAATTCAACGCGTTCTTTAATACTCGGGGCCATTGTGTGCAGTGGCGTGAACGTACCTGACAAGTTCGGGGGGAAGCTGCTGCCACGACCTGTTTGTGATTTTACCTTTGTAGACATGATCGCCACCTTTACAGGACATTGTCGTCGCTGCGCTAGACGACGACGAGCCCAAGCTCGGCGTAGTTGTGACCGCCGTGCTCATCGCTGTTGACGCTGCCGAAGCCATTATCTGTAAATACTGTACAGCAGTGTGACCTGGCCGTGATTAGCGTATGGAACGACAGCCGGGGGAATCCAAGACAGAATCTGAAGCGGTGACGATTGGGTGACTATCGCTGTCACTAAACAAAAGTCACATTTTTCATTTTGGTCCTTTCCGCGCCACACGGTATCTCCCGCAACTATCCCACGCACGGACCATCACCGATGCACCGCGGCGATAGCAGAGCGCAGCAAATTTCAAAAGGCCAAGGTATATTATAAACACTATCTACAATGCGACATCCTCATAAGCCTAGTGTGCGCAGTTCAGCACTCGCTGTGTGAAGCCTGTCCATCTTCTTTTGCAATTCTTCGCGCCTAGAGGCAACACTACCCAATTCTTGGACCAACGTACGACAGCGATCGTGTGCTTCTGGTCCCGTTATCTGGAGCTCGGTGCGTAAAACCTGCTCAATGGTATCTCCGAATTCAGCGATAATTTCGTAGTCTATCGCCATAGGTACCAGGTCTGCAAAGCGTTTATAGGACACTTTGAAACCATCTCATCAGATATCTCGACCACAGCAATCCGTATTGAGAACTCACCTTGGAAATATGCCCGCACGCCGGCCATGATGGCTAGGGCAGGCTCCATGGGGTCTATAGGCAACATTTTTGGAATATCGGTGGGCTTTGCGGTAATGCCCATCTCGCTCAACCCGGAGGTGACTTTCGCGACGGCAATCTGGAAAGGCGAGGAATAGTTGGATGTCGGAGCTTTATAGTCTTCCAGTTTCTTCGACAGGTCATCACCCCCGCGGAGCAGTCCCTTATAAAAGGAAAGGAATTTATCCTTATAGTCGGAGTAATAATGGTCGTTCAATGTGGTCGGCGACTTTTCAAGCTGAAGGAGCCACTCAATCTTCTCTTTCGTGGTCGCAGCTGCTCTATCGAGGTGTTCGTTTACTATGCTCCTAAGGTTCAAGCAGCTTTCAGTAGGAGATTAGCGATGGCACAGACACGACTAACGTAACCATTTGCTGCGCGTTCCCCCGGCCCATTTGTGCAAAATGCTGTTTGATTGTATTTGAAAGGTCCTTCTTCAAAATTGCGTATATCTGCTCTAAAAGATCCATGGCAGGCTGGTACCACATCCGTGTGAACTGCGTGATGTAGACTTTTTGAACGACGAACGGATAGTTATCCGGGAGCTCTCGAGTCCGCGCTCTTTTTGATGATCAGCGGACACGCCACTGAATAAATGCATTTGCTTACTTCTGTGCTCGGTTGAGGACCTCATCGAGATAAATTTTCGGGGAGAGGGCGGCGGCGGTGGATTCTTCCGCTTCGTCTGCAGCGTGGCCCTCCTCATTCGCAAGGAATGAAGCCTTTGGTAACACACGATCTGTCCTGTCGCTTCTCCAGGGCTGGAAATTGGGTGCAGTGGCACGAATAGCGTGCTGGAACTTGTCCTGGTACGGGCGGATGGTTTGCAGCAAGCCGTCTTCTTCTGGGGTACCTTCGAGTCGTTGTGAAAGTGCGCGAGTAAAGTTGCTCAGTACGTGCAGTACTTCGCCAATAGGGTCATTAGAGGGCGCCTTCGGAAGGGTCCGCATCTCCTCCTCAGTGTTGCGAAGGATTGTGTATATTTCGTTGCGAACCTCTGGGAGTCTACCAACACACCATGTCAGCTCATAATCATCGAGCGACTCCTGTTGTGAGACCTGCCTTTTGGAAATGAGCTCGGACAGAATCGTGCTTAACCGATCCGTGAGGTTTGAGGTACACAGTTTCTTTTGGTATGCTGGTGCCAAAGACGACCAAGGCTCCGTCGAAGAGAAAAATTCAGTCTCTTCTCTCCTCGCCTCGTCCCATGAGATGCCTCTTTCTAAAGTCTGCGAACCAGGTTGCTTCACGCAGTACCAGCCGTTGAAAAGAGCCTCTTCGTCATTCTTGATGAACTTCTGCCAGCTCTTTTCTTCGCCAGGTGGAATGCGATCGGGCTTTGTGAGCACACCTAGGAATTAAAAAAGGCGTTGGCGCTGACAGCTCGGAGTACCTGGCGGCCGAAAACATACCGACTGTACGCCTTCCTTCGGGATCGTGTGTTTTCGCCAGTTGGTGTGCGCCTTGGTTCTCGAAGTCCGCTATGGAAGGAAATAACGATCAATTTGGTCTATTTGCGGAGAATAAAGCGAACACGAACTTTCGCAGGTCACCGTCAAGAGAATCACACAACTAGGTTTCGTGATATAAGACGACACCAAGCTCTTGACAAGCTCTATGTCGGTAATATTGCCTGTACTCCCGACAGAGGCGATCAAGCCGGGTAGGTCAATGAAAGACAGGTCAGCGACATCTCTCCCACTGATCTCCAAGGACACGCAGTTCTTGGAAAATGAAAGCTCCGTATGCTCAGCATCGGCATCATCACCATGAAGGAATTGTATATAATCTGTGCTGGGGTTGAGGATAGCTCGCTGAGCCCGCCGGATGCGCTCCTCGACCCCAGCTTTGTCTGTGATAGGATCGCCGAATGCTAGGTTACGAACAGCGCAAGGTGTCCCATTAGGATCGGACGTGATGTGGAGCTTGACTATACATCTCCAGGGATCACTAGAATGGGATAGCTTGCACTCCGTGGGGCATCTGGGCGAGAGTTTATGAGTTCGTGTAACATCAGACGCAGCCGCCGCAGCTGACGAACCTGGTACAAGTCCCAGCAGCACGGGGGAGCTTTATGCCGGAAATCGACTCAATAAGAGATGACTTCCCCGCGCTTTGTGAGCCGATGACAGCAATCATGGGTAAATCCATGTCGGTATTGACACTTTTGAGTTCCGCATACACGTTAGTGACAATGATATGGACGCCACAAGTGAACGGCGAACCCAGTGTTGTGTAAACGATTGACCAAGTCGAGCATCTTTCGTCGATCACGGGAGAGCTCAGGGTCTGAAAGGCCGACTCCATCCTCTTCAATAAGTGTTGGTGGCTCAGACGTTGTTGTGTCAGCACTGAGAATCGATGTGGTGTCCGTCATGACAAGGTGGGGGGTTGGAGCTGTACCAGGGAGGAAATGAGGGAATAGTGATCGAGAAGGCGATCTGTCACGAGGCGACTATAAAAGGCTCAGTCATACAGCATGTACACTTATGGGGCGCCGAGAAGAAGGCCAAAGGCGCAGCCAATGTGCAGAAGTGGATGAAGCGCCCGTAGTACTAGAGCTCTTGGACGACCGTTGGTAGGGCGGACCGTGGATGCCTTTTCTGCGTGAAGTTTCGGGCATAAAACAGAAATATTTACTGCAACCATGAGCGCTGCACAGAAGAAAGCCCATGTCCAACAATGCACACCTTTTGGCGTCGCCATGTTGCTGTGGTGCTGTCGTGGAAGATGGGACCCACTGCCTGATACAGCCACCCATTGCCAGAAATAACAGGCTGGTTCCCTTGAACTTCGAAGTCTCCGATGGCTACTGGTAATACATGCTTTTCCGGTGCGCGCTCAATTGGAGTTTAGGTGGACTATATAGTCGATTTATTGACGGTTCAAATTGCTGAATTCGATTGCTGGGCAGTGGGCAGAGGAAAGAGAAGGCGGGCGGCTTCAATTTGAAGTTTGAAGCATCGTACAAAAAACGAAGAAGCTGCCTTTCGATATGGACACCTGCACGACCTTGCTGGTAGCACTTCACGGGTTCATCCTTGTCTGGCCACAAATTCTGCCCGAGTCGCAAGTCGCAATCCAGGCTCAGCGAAACATCAGCGGCAGATGCCGGAATCCAAATGGACCATGACAGTGCAGTGAGTGCACAGTCAGAACGATTGTTTCTTGGGCCAATAAACGCATCAAGGAGCGTAAAAAAAATGGAGGGTATGTACGTAGGGGGGTGCTTATAACGCAGGTATAATACATTACGGGCCGGTGGTCAATCATGTATGAGACAAAGAAACTCTGCCCGATTGTCCATTCACATCTGATCGCATTATCTCAGGGAAGATAACAACGCCGTCCAAACCTGGTCATGGAAGGGGAAAAGGTGGAATCGAAACGTCAAGGCGATGCAAACCTATACAAAATCCAGAGCATCCATCGTAATATCGCGTCGATCCCTGGCGACCCCGAGCTCACCACACGTCCTTTGACGCTATCGAAGGCAATTGCACTTTGGCTCACAGCAAATGGCGCGTAGGCGCCGGAGCAAGTGGATTTCGTGAAATCTTCGTCGTCGAAGTTCACCAACTTGAACCCAAGGATGGCCTGGGTTGAAAACTGATTTCGGACACCGCGGGTACATCCATTCCACGACGGGACCACCAGCATATCATCGCTTTCTTTAATTCCGCGGATCGGCCCGGCGGCGACAACGAATGGTCGGCGAGGAAGCGGATATCGTGATAAAAATGATGGCATAGAAGGTAGGGTGGGTGGTTAGGTTTTTTGGGTCGTGGGTTAATCCAGCGAGAGAGATGAGGGTCTCTCCGGTAGACGAATCGACCACGGAGTCTCGCAGAAGCCCAGGTGATTAAACAATCAGCCCCGGGCACTCTCCCTCATAGCATGGGTCCAGGGGTAGTGATCCTTCCTTAAGTGGACCAGGGGGAGGAATAGGAAACACCGCCACAAAGCCTTTCCGGTCGAGATCCTCAGTCAAAAAACTACGAAAGATCAGAAAGTGAGTTGAAGTTGAGATGCTGTACACGTGCAGAGCTCTGAACGACCCGAACGACGCTGTAAGCTGTTTGGGGTAGTTATTCGAGACCGTGAAAGCCTGGAGAAGAATCGAGACTCGCCATAGTATCCGACAAGATCCGAGGTGGGACATGATATTGCTGATAGGTCCGGGTGTCAACTATCCACAGCTCGTGGAGTGGTTCGTTAGGCATAGAGTTCCCCGAAACAGCAACTAGCCGAGGTCCGACGACGACCGCGTCAAGTTCGCTAGATGTGACAGGAAACCCTCCAATCTCGTTGAACGCTGAGGATACGTCGGGCTGTATGTCCATTTTGAAGAGTTTGCTGCAGGGTTGATGAGACGAGAACTATGTGCAAAGCATTCTTACGCACATCCACCCGGTCCGCGACTTCGGAACACGCTCTTCGATGGCGACAAATGGTAGGTCGTAGCCTTCTAAGCTCGTGCTTGATGCGCAGATGAGGCGCGTGATATACACGATCATCGCGGAATAGACCATACTAAACTTGTTCTCGCTCTTATCCAAGTCATAGCATAAGATGCACCGTGGTTTTGACACAAGAAGATATTGACCCAGGATGAGGTTAGTGCCTTCGTCATGGGGATCCGAGCTGAGCGAACGAGTTGACACTGGGGCTGCCGTATTGGGATGCCAGTTCCGCGCAATCTTCGTGCTTGCAACAAGATTGCTTTCAAGTTGTCATGCAGACCGACGGGGGAAAGAGCCACGAGGAAAAGGCAAGCGTGCTGTTTTGTAGGCATTGCTCCAGACTGCCCTTTCAAAAGTTAGTTCTTCGAATATCTTCGAAACCTGGGCGTACTCGTTGCAGCTGTAAGTTTCAAAAACACCAGTGACTACCACTTACGCGTCGAAGGCGGACGATGTCAACAACGGAAAGAAAGCGACAGATGTTATATAAAACATCGATAGGGATATTCTGGATCTTGTCGCTTGGCACGAATCAATACTCCTCCATCCTATCCATCCTGGAGATGAGCGTCCAGAACTGACATGATAAATCATACTCTGGTTGCATGCTGGCTCGGAGCGAAGAACAACCCAAGCGCAATGACTGTTTCGAGGGGGTTGAGGGGGGTCTCTAGATGTATATTCGCGGACCTCAAAAAATGATTTCCGGGGTTACTTGCTCGAGCAAACACATCATCTATTGCCAATCACTCCACTGCTCGCCACACCAGTCGCCACCCTGCCGTCATGAGGCTGCTTCCAAGCATACCGGATTTCGTCTGTAGTCTCATTGGTTGTTCGACTCTGCTCAGTTACATCCCAAACGATTGATTTGCGTGCGGCTGTAGCGGCATTCTTGTCACCCGCTGGTTAGAACGCCATCCCGAAGCTCCTGAGCGGATACAAAGGAATAATCCACTTCCGCCGGTCCTCACTGATATCTCCATACCAAACGTGCAACTCAAGAAAATACCCACTTTCAGCGTGTTACAGCGAACTATGTCCACCCACAGCTCGTTTCTCGTTATTCTCGCTCTTTTGTCCTTCATCCTCGCCTCATTACAGGGGATTGAAGCGTTCCCAGAACCTCAGTTGCCTCCAAATTCAGCTTCTCAACCGCAGTCAAATCCTACCCATAGTTTTGTCCCCGGCGCATCTCCCTCCAACCCAGCTAGTAGCACAGTGACGACGTTCAATACAGCCGGCACGGGAAGCCCAAATGCAGGTGGAGGAACAACATCAATGGCAAGTGGGTCTGCGGCGCCGCAGTCCAGTGGCCCGGGTGGTTCATTGTCGGCCACTTCAACCACTACAGCCAATTTCCCCAGTTTGAGCGGATATCCTATCTGTGGTACGTTATAGCTTGACAGTCGTCGCTACAATTTGGAATTGAGTCGCACTGGACGGCGAACTACAATCTATTTTTTGCGTATCGTTCTGCGGTATTGACATGGTTTTGATAAATGTCTCTCTTAGTCTCACAGTGCCTTGCGATCGCGGCTTCAAGCGCAAACTGCACCAGCGTCATAGCAGTTGATTGCTTCTGCGTCAAGTCTGTCCTTCAGTTTTTCTCGTTCCGCTGTAGCTGACAAGGATAATCTTCCTAGCGCGACGTTTGCTGATACCATCGTTTCGTGCACTGCTCGTGAATGCTACGCCAATATTCAGGAAGCAGAGAACCTAGCGAAGCAATTTTGTAACCTCGCGACTATGCCTAATTCGCTCTCCTTCCCCCCGCCTCCACCTACAACGTCGCTTCCTGGCGCAAGCGTAACCCCGGTGTCGATAGTCACTGGGCCCGAGTCGACCACGGCGAATGCTGGTACAGGCTTCGTGCCCCTCCTTGATGCTACCAGCCTGAACGCACTGTTAATGAGTATGGGAGTAGTTATCGTAGGGGCCCTCGCTGGGGCGACTGTTATTTAAAAGCGGTGGTCATCAGCATGACACTTGCACCAAATAGAGTTGACGCGAGTGATCTGTGGAAGCGCGGCAGCCGCGATGGACAAATAGATCAGTTATTTTGATAGACATTTCATATATTATGCTATATCAGAGATATCATGCAGGATTATGCAAAGAGCTGGCGATGTACAGCGCGCTCCCGGAGATCATACCGTTAGTACAGTATGGTCTATTGATCATCTGTACGACGCGTCACGAGATGGGGGCCTACTCCACCTCCGCATGCGTCTTCCTGCTTATCGCAACGATGGACATCAACCCATTGGATTGGACCGGCTTGGCCCCGAGGTTGGCATTAAAGCAGGGCATTTTCTTGAGGTATGCAACGTCCGCGCTCACGATCTCGTGGCAGAAAAGGTCGAGATCGAGGTCATTCTGAACAGTAACATGGTCAGACATGTTGCAGCTCACTATAACTAAGGAAATACCTCGTCGTAGCCTACAGATCAGTCACAGGATAATAGCTGAGCAACTCTGTGCATGGGAAGAATACGAATTCTTACCAAATGGCTGTTCGATCTCTTCTCCGGCAGCTATGAAACCAAGGTAGATGAAGGCCGCGACAGCGACTCCGGGAATCGTGAACCACCTGAATTGGTCCACAAGTTGGAAAGGGAGAAAGAAGAGGTAGATCCACACCGTGCTAGATGCGAACTCAGCAATAGTAAAGACTGATAACATATTGCAGACTCACTGCCTTCGGGAAGAAAGCATCATTTTAACATAAGCAAGCAAGCAAACATTGGGTTATCATAGTCAAAATACCTGATGTGCACTGAAAACACGCTGCAATAAACCGGTATCAGACAAGTGATGTGCGGGAAATGGACCCATGTACTAACAATGGCAATGGGGTTGTCAATATCTTTTCCAAAACTGCCACATCGTTTAACATCACGACGGACAGTGCAGATCAGCTATCAGCAAGGCTTACCCGAGAGACTGTCCTCCAAACTAGCAATACAGCCGCACAACGAGCCCAGACTTGTTCCTGGAAGGCACAAAGCTTAGGCGATGGTGCGGAACGCGAGGTAAAACCTCAAACTCACCCGGTACCGACTGTCTATCCTCGAGCACACTCACCCACTCGCTGAGGCAGCGTAAGATCTCCAGGGGAAGATTCTGTCCCCCTCCTGCTACACGCGGGCGATGCTTAAAATGAGTCAATGGTTCGGTACCCTCGCCGCGAAGACCGAAGACCCTTTTGAACCATCGCCCTGCTGCGCGGAAGAAGCTTTCAAACGGTATGAGGTCGGCTGATACGCGGGAAATTATTGTACTCTTGGCGGGTGCATTGGACGGTAAGAGAGGGTGCTCGTCCATGTTTGATGAACTGGATGAGATACTGGAGGGGCGACGGACAAGGGTGGCTGTGGTGCTGGATGGGTCGAAGGTACCATAGGCATTTATTGGGAGTATGTAAGGATCAGTCGGTTGCGTTTGAGGTGCTAATAGTGCTGTTGAAGTACTTGAAGAGAGTGTGTCCGGGTGAGAATGGGATGAGGGTTTATTAACCGCGTGTCGTCCAGAATGAGATTGGTGATGCTGTAGTGAACAATTAGGCAGGTGGATATGGTGTATTAGGAACCTTACATCATGCAGCGAGTGTACGAGGTGGTATAGATCCTCATAATAGATTCCCAGTTCACCTGACAGACTTGTTGGATCTAGTGATCTGCTTGGCATGGTGTAACCGCTCACCTCGGAGGTGGTGCTTCAAAGCAACAACGAATCTGCGGAGGTTACAGTCGTCAGGCTTACCGATACAAGTCGAGCACTTACCCTTCGACCAAGTCAAGCGCAAGTTTCTTCTCCGTCATAACCGCAAGTATTTCGTCCTCGGAGACTTCGGTTCCAGCGACCTTGGGGCCGAAACGAGGAGGAACATGGAACCATATCAGGCGTCCGAATGTACGAGCTGTGCGAGTCACGTCGCACCAGCCGCTACGGCCCATCCAGTAGCGGTCATAACTGCACTCTACGTGTAAGCCTGCAGCTCGTGAATACATTGGACTATGTTACCCGCTTGACGCTCGGTACGATATAACAAAGCCGATCACCACACCTTGAGGACGACTTAGCAATTCGGCGGAGTACAGATAGAGAAAAGCGACGAACCTAGTACAGTGAGCATTACGGACGGTATTGCAAGATTGTACTTCGTCTTCAGGGATATCGATACAACACCTGGTCGCAATGTAATCTCATCAAAACCCCAGTATGAAGGCCGGTAGCTGCCCAGAAATCACCTGCAGCAAAGAGGGTATGCAGAACGACTGCCGGCCATATTCTAAAGATCTGGTTGCATTCAACGGAGTGTTAGCATTCAGCTTCACTTCAGCGTCACTTACAACCGTTCCCCTGCCAAAAGTCCAGGATATGAGAGAGCGAGTTGGAACGATGGGTATGATCGCGTTAACTCGCTCTTCTGACGCGGGTAGCAAAGTGTGATGACCGGTTGCAGAGCGCTTGGATCCGTGGGTCAGCATGGTTTGGTTGTGCGACAGCGCTCAGTGGTGCTCAGATGGACAACGGGAGATTTTGCGGGGCGCAAGAGAAAAGAGTGTGAGGAACGAGTGGAGTAAGTCTTCAGGCTGCAGGATTAGTCTTCAAATAGAGAGCCGGTCTCTTTTTCTTTGCCTTGAGAACATTTAAGTATATGATGCCCACGATGTGGTCGTGGAGAAAGCTGCACAAACTATAATAAGCACGCGTATATAACATATATCATTGCGACCGCATCGAGGAGTATATGGAACATTCATTGTTGGATAAGTACAGATGTCGAGACCTGTCGCGTCTGGTCGTGCTCGCAAAAGTACCGGTAATGTTTGTGGGATGTACGCGAATCCATTGCGAGATGTCTGGCTAAGTATGGTACGAGCCGGGAGTCGCTCAACGGTTTCAGAAGGAATAAGAATGATCATCAATCGGCCGAGGCCGAATATTGTGATCGGGGGGTGGTCAACCGGTCCCGGTCAGCGCCGAGCCCTTCACAATGCTTCTTCCAGAATCTGGCCACCCCATACTTAAATCGACAGCGCTGCCCACGCTTTGTGCACCTGGGCTAGTAAGTAAGGTTCATATGATACAAAGTTGACGGTGATATGTTTCCTAAGTGCATTATGCGACATGTTGAGCAATAAAGTGGGAGGCAGGAAGAACACCATGATAATCGGCGAAAGTAAAGTTACCATGAAACTAGCTTATAAACGATAGTAATGAGGTGGAGATCAATCAAAGAGTGGGGTATCGCATTTACCGGCGCAAAGACCGTCTGTTATTTCCTTCCACGACCAGCTAACTTTTACGACTCTTTGTACTGGCACAGATATCCACTACCACCTTCTTGGAGATAGGCCGGCGGGGGAACGTCAAGGTCGAAACCATCGGTCGAGGTCGGTGTACGAGCGTTCGGCTCATCCTTACATAAGCTCGAATGACTTGAGCGGGGCGATGGCGATGGCTGCAGGGTCAAAGGCGATAGATAACTCTTGTCAGCGGCGGGCGATCCCGAGGACTTCGTCGGATTCTGGTCAGAAAAATCCCATGAGCCGTCGTCTCGCTGATGGGCAGTTCGCAAGGGTTTGTGTACTATGGGACGGGAATAAATTCTGTCGCCTCTAGACCTAGGGAGTTGGGAGACCTACCAATGCCTAGTTTTTGGGGTTCTCGGGGAGCCTTTGGTGTGGGAGGGGATCGACTGCGATCATTTCCGGTTGATACTTGTTTCATTGGAGTCGGGGGTCCTGACTCCGCTGACGGAATAATAGGTCTCCGACGAAGGCGAAGGACAAGCCATACAATGAGAATGAACATGGCAACGCCCACTAACCCGACAGTCACGGCAACAGCAGCAACACGGCCATTGCGGGGAGCAGGGAACGAGGATGTCGAGGGCCCCGTAGAAGTGGGAGGGGGCTGCACATCAGCTGGGTTTGGTGGGTATGTGAACGACATTATTCTGGTGCTGGTGGATGTACAGTGAAGGTAGGTAAACTACTGTCAAAGGACAACCCATAGAAGGGGAGGCGTTTACGCACCACTGACAAGGACTGAGGAAGTAAAGAGCAACCCAGAGAACAAAGAGTACGACCAACGACAATAATAAAGAGCGTGATGCGAACACAGCCCGGCTGCGAGAAAGATGTGGCTTAGGAGGGAAATTAGCACCCCATGTCTCAACGCCAATTACTCACTGATGTTAAGATGGATTTGAAGGTACTATCCGAAACGGGCAGGTCTAGTGTTGGAGACTTGGCAGCCGTTGAAAAAGAGAAATCTTGAGATCGTCGACGTGCTTGGACCGCCTCGAGCCCTGACTCCAGCGCTGAAACGATGCAGGTGATGAACGTGGTGCGAGGGCAAGAGACTTCCACCGTCGAAGCCGCATCGGTAAGCGTCGTCTTCCAGCATTTTGCTCCAATGATGAATCTTCGAATCTAGGATTCTTTTGGTTAGTGTGCGAAAATTAGGTAATCTAATAACATAATCCACAAAATAAGCATCATCGCTACTTTACGGGGATATTTCCGGGAGGCAATTGGTGTTGGCTATTAGGGTTAGGGGTTAACTTTTCGGTGCCGTCTCCTCAGTCATCAGACTGGACGCAACTTGTGCAGATTGCTCTGATTACATTGTCACGCTGTCTCGACAACTTTCCTTCGCGAAACTCAAATCGAAAGAGGGCCGAACAAAGCCCGTGAGTGCTAGTGGTGCTGAAATCCAATCTTGGCTAGTGTCTACGATCCCATCGGGTGAGATGGAGGACGGACTCGCGAAGCAGGAATGGAGGAGAGATCGTGTTCTGGACGACTGGCCACACGCGATGAAAATAGCTCAGAGCAAGCTCTTGACGAGTAGCACAAGAACACGAATACAATTTTTGCAGGAGGAACTATTATCGCTAGCGAGCCATGGAAGTAAGTCCAGACGTCTTGTAGAGGGCCGATCCAACCTAATTCATTGATTTCAGATCTAAGTCTGAGTCAAACAATGGACGTCTTTAAACTGATTACTCAAACCTACCCACTGTATGTCGATACAATATCGAGAGATGCAATCGAGGCGGTGGGGACGGAATTGGTCAAGAAGGATGAGGCAGCCGAACCAGAGAACAAGCTTGGAGTGACGGAGCAGGTATTGGGATGGCTCGCGAATGAAGTTGGACGAATATCAAAACGCGGCACCCCGAGGTTTGTTTGCCCTATGATTGTTGCCTGCGACAGCTACCTGATTTTATTGCAAGTTCGTATGCACCCGGAGATATATTCGTGCTTCTCAGCTGGTCGTGTGGCCTATACACCACATGCCTGCAGACATCCCCCGAGTTCTCATTGTCGGAGTCGTGGCGCGTTATTGTCGGCGTTCTGGCCACGCTGCTCGACCTACAGCTGAATCAATCCAGCCGCACGAAGCCTACAATGCGGAAGAGTGCGCTCGTGCGTGTACGGAGGGCTCTGCGCTCGACACCGGAGAAACTCCCTGTCTTGATGGCTACGGTCATCGCACAGGCCAAGTCAAGCCAGACGCCGCTCGTGCAAATCGCACTGCTGAGCACTGCTATCGATGTCACAATTCGACTCAAGAATGTGAAAGACGAGTCATTGACACAAATACCCGATGATGTCAAGGTTAGTTCTCTGCTGGATGGTGATAGGCCAAGCTGACTATCGATAGAATGAAATTATTAATCTCTATACGACTTGCGTCCTCATGTCGAAAACCCCCGTCCCGTCGCATACCTCTGTGCGTGTGGTATTGCTGAGCCCGTGTGTTCTTATTCATATGTCTTATAGAATGCTTTGCACGACTTCATACGGACTTCCATATCGCCGGCAGATCTCGGACAACTCATCTTACCGACAATGGAGAAGGCTCTCCTTCGATCCCCAGAGTATTCACTGAGTGGTTTGTTTTCAAGCTGCTGTACATAGTCTTGTGAACTCTGATTTCGGTTCACAGCAATAAGCGACTTCATACTGGCATACCCGATTCCTCTAGATGCCTCAGCATTCAAGAAGCTCCTAACAGCCGTTCTCAACTCCGCCAAATCCACAAACCCTACAGTCCGCGACAACGCTGCCATTTTGTACAAGGTCCTGCTTTCTAATAATCCCTCAGAAGACAATGTAGAGCTCGCGGTGACCGAAGCACTCGCTTTACCCAAAGCGGGAAAAACCACCGGGCCAGATCACCGGATCACCCTCTACACCATGCTGTGCGCCGCAACACCATCTGCGACCGCGTCGCCCGTGATTGTGCGGACCCTACCAGCGTTGATCGCCAAAGAGACGAACGATAGCGGAACATCCATTCTCGCGTCTATCTTTCCTTCACATCTTGTCTTCCTACTCCGCAGCGACACCACCACTCCGCCCGACGTAGTCAGTGTGATCGCAAAAGAGATGACGAGTGCAAAGGCCGCTGTTCGACGTGCATTTGTCTCACTGACTGGCGTAGCGCTCTGGGAACTGGTAGACTTGAGTACGGAGGCGTCGGTTGCCTTCGCCAAAGGAGTCTTGCCTGCCTTTGAGACGAATTTGAAGACTGTTGCGGCCAATCCTCTCAGTGCAGTCGCTGGTCCTCTCGAAGGATATATTGCCTTCGTGAGTCTATTGGGCCCACTCAAACGGAGTGGGAAGTTCGGTGGGTAGCATCGTTAATTTCCCAGCACTTGGTTAACACTACTTGCAGATGACTTTGTATCGCGCAACACTTCCGTTGAATCACTGACTGGTACACTTACGAAGCCGTCGTTTCTCCTTTGGGATAAAGTATACCAAAAAATCACGGAGCCAGCGGAGGAAATATGGCTTCTACGCGCGGCGGATGCCTTGTTCGACTTCTTGAGATCAGATCTTTCCAAAAACGAGCATCTGAGGTACTCACAATTTCTTTATCTCGCTTCCATGTCTTTTTATCACTCTTTTCAGGAGTCAGTTGGGATCAATCTTCCTCCACCTTACCGTCCACACACAGTCATCAGAAGTCCGAAGACGTGCCCTGAAGACAGTGCAAGATGCGGTGACGCGGCAGCCACAGCTTGTCAATTGGGCATTGAGGGAGTCCTTGACGGTGTCGCTGACTCGAGAGAAGCCGGCCCCAACGAAGACTACGACATCCAGCGAGGATCTAGATAAGCCTGTGATAGACAAGCAGAGGAGATATGCAGCACTCTTGCTGTCCTGTGTTTTATCCGGAGACTCGGAAAATGAAGACCTCGCCACAGGAGAAAAGCTGCTGGTAGACTTGGTCGTTCTGGCTCATCATCCAGTCATCAGTGGGTGTTTACCATGCTAGGTGGTGTAATGGTTATATTTGTGCTCATCACTTGCAGGCGGACCATCGAGATTGCTGTGGGTAGAGCTTTGTCAAAAGGCGCGAATCGACCCCCACGGCCTCGTACAGCGTCATGCAGGCGATGTTTTGAAGCAAGTCCTTAGCGCATCAACTGTCGACGCAAAGGTGCGAGAGAGCATGCATATTGTTGCTAACCCGCTAACAGAGGTGCGCCCATCGAATAGTATGGATTCGCCGATGCCAGCTACCGAGCCGTGAACACCCTTGCTTTCGTTTGTCCCGAGACCGTCCTACCGCTGGTTATGGAACAATTACGTGCTGATATCGATCCCTCGTCCATCAACGCTCTAACTGAGACTGACTTCGGCATCCTGGAGACACCCGAAGGGACCCTTTACGTGGATGGTATACCAACTTTAGCTGCTGCTCTGGTTTCATGTCGGTAACTTCTGCTGCAGTTTTGTCTTCGCAGAAACACGAAGAGGGCCCGAAGAAGGGGAAGGACGCGGACATTGCCCGGTGGGAAGCGGATCTCAGGAAGTCACTTGCAGCCAAGAAGGGCACGGGATCGACCACTTTGTCGAAGCAGGCGCAAGCACTTGTCCACGCCCAGCTCGAGAAGGAAGCGATCGTCCGTCAACGAGTTATTAAAATCAAGGCTAACCTCCAGCGGGGACTCGCTTTCGTCCGGAGCCTTGCTTTGATCACCCTTCCCGACCTCCGTGGGCATGTTTCTCCGATTGCCTCGTTATTGCTCCAAGGGGCATTAGGTCAGGGTTCAAGACTGGTAGGTTCGGGAGCTTTCGAAACATACCTAGTAAGTTCTAGCATTCTAGTTGTATGTGACGTCGTGAAAAACTTCAAGTTTAGGAACTCTCGAGATGTTGTTCTGATCGCCTCGACACCTTCCGCAAGTGGGTCGGGGTGGCGACTTTACGCAGCCTTGAGGTCGGTTCCGTGCCAGAGGAACTGCAAGCTGAGCGACTTAATCGTGCGCATGTCTGTCGACACAATAAAGCTGTAAACACTAACCTGATTTCGTTTGTAGCTCTGGTAATACGTGTACTATACCGACTGCGTTCGCTCTCAGAGCAAACACCGTTTGACGCAGCGACTTTCTCATATGCTTTCCCCCTCCTCGCCCAGGTCTTACTCAAGGGCGGCCTGGACGTTGATCAGGATGACGATGTTTTAGAACAGGTCGCGTTAGTCCTGGACATCATCAAATTCCATTGCAGCGAATGTATGCTTCGCCTACTTTTTCCTCCTTTACCGCTTAGCTTTACTTTGTAGTTTCCGACGTGGCTTTCCCCCGCAAAGAGGCCATCAAGAATTTGCTTCATGTCATTAGACAGCAGCCCAGGCTCGGCAAAGAAGCCTCGTCTGTTCTCATAGACCTTGGGGAGGCTATTCAAAGCACGGCTACCCGCGAGGAAATCGGAGTCCTGATCAGCGGCACTCTGCTTCAGGAAGTATATGTTAGGAATTCTTGTCTCCAGGCCATTCAGGTAGCGATCCTTTTTGGTAGCCCCAGTTATGAATGCTGATGTAACGACCTAGCCATTCGATCTCACCGACTTGGATTGGTCGCCGGAGCTTTGGCTTGCCTGCCACGACGAGGATGAACAAAATGCTCGGTTAGCGCTCCATGTATGGGAAGACAATGGTCTGGATGTCCCAGAATCGTTCCTTGACCAACTTCTACACTTTTTAGGTAAGCTCTGGTTGCTTGTGATCGATTTTGCTGTTCAGTCGTACTAGGTTACGAAAATGCGTACGTTCGCACAAGCTCGGCTCCTGCGATCGCCGAAGCTGTCATGCATTGGCCGCAGACAAGCACAAAAACTCTGGATGCGTTATACGATTTTTATCGGGAAAAAGTGCGTCATTAAAGCTAAAACCACTCCACCCCCATACTCACATGTGGACGCAGGCGAAGATCCTCGCTCCTGAGTTCGACGAATATGTGAGCACCAAACTGGGCGTGTTTCGCACATGACTAAATATCACGCAGGGAATGGTCATCGCGCAGAGTCTTGATCGGTCCGACCCTTGGACTACTCGACTAGCGATTGCTTCTACATTGGAGCACTTGGCTCCGTCGTTCACCGAAGATCTTATAGAACCGTTCTTCGTATTTCTTATCAAAGACGAGGCTCTGGGCGATCGATCGGCCGAGGTTCGACGAGGAATGCTGCGTGCAGGGACAGCGATCGTTGATCTACACGGGGCTTCTCGACTTGGCGGGCTCCTTTCAACTTTTGAGAACCATCTTGCTGGTTCTAGTCCGGCGACTGAAGCAGGAGATCAAATAAAGGAAGCCGTCGTTATTCTGTTTGGGCGAGCTGCTAGGCATCTGGATGCGTCAGATGCTCGCATCCCCACCATCGTGGACCGACTTGTAGAAGCCCTGAAGACCCCTGCTGAGCAAGTGCAAATCGCTGTCTCGGATTGTCTCCTACCCCTCGTCACGCTGATGAGGCCGCGTATACCACAATTGATCGACGACTTGTTCGACGAGCTCTTCAACGGCGCAAAATATGCCTCTCGTCGAGGTGCTGCATACGGGCTTGCGGGGGCTGTGAAGGGCCTTGGCGTTGGTGCTATGAAGGAATTTGACGTTATCAACCGCCTGCGCTCCGCTACGGAAGACAAGAAACGCTACGAACCTCGTCAAGGCGCCATGTTTGCCTTTGAAACCTTGTCATCCACTCTAGGGCGGCTATTCGAGCCATATATAACGTTCATCTTACCCCTGTTACTTACTGCGTTTGGAGACGGAACCGCGGATGTTCGGGAAGCTGCCCAAGATGCTGCCCGTGTTATCATGGGTAACATGTCGGGGTATGGTGTTAAACTCATCCTACCCTCCTTGTTATCCGGATTGGACGAGAAGCAATGGCGTTCAAAGAAAGGGTCTATCGAATTGATGGGCATGATGGCTTACTGTTCGCCGAGACAACTATCTCTGTCACTTCCCATCGTCATTCCTCGCCTCACCGGCGTTCTGACGGACACCCATGCTCAAGTCAAAACTTCCGCTAACAAGAGTCTCAAGCAATTTGGCGAAGTCATCAGTAATCCCGAGATCCAGTCTTTGGTTCCTATCCTCTTAAAAGCGCTCGTTGATCCAGCGAAGACGCCGGCGGCTCTTTCGTCACTATTGAAGACATCCTTCATGCACTACATTGACCACTCCTCATTGGCGCTAGTACGTACCCTTCCGATCGTTAGACGCCCCTGGCATATATAACACCGCTTTTTAGGTCATCCCCATTTTGGAGCGAGGTCTGCGAGAACGTGGGGCGGATGCGAAGAGGAAGGCCGCTCAGATTGTCGGCAATCTTGCATCACTCACTGACTCGAAGGATTTCGTTCCTTATTTGTCTACCCTGTTGCCCATGGTGCATGTCGTCCTCGTTGACCCTGTCCCAGAAGCCCGTGCTACAGCCGCCAAAGCACTGGGAACCCTTGTGGAGCGCCTCGGAGAAGTTCATTTCCCTGACCTAGTACCCGGCTTACTTAGAACGCTGAAGACCGATACTTCTGGTGTTGATCGACAAGGTGCGGCCCAAGGTCTCAGCGAAGTCCTTTCCGGCCTCGGCATGGAGAGGTTGGAGGGATTGCTCCCAGATATCATTGCCAATGCACAGTCACCGCGTAGTACGGTCAGGGAAGGTTTTATGTCCCTCCTGGTCTATCTTCCGGCCACCTTCGGCACTCGTTTCCAGCCACACTTGCCCAAAATCATTTCACCCATCTTGAGTGGACTCTCGGACTCGGAGGAATATGTACGCGAAGCTGCTATGCGCGCTGGACGCATGATCGTCACCAATTATTCCACAAGGGCAATCGACTTGCTCTTACCCGAACTCGAGCAAGGCATGTTTGATGCCGGGTGGCGTATCAGAGTAGGTTCATGGCTTCTGTCTCTGGCATTTCTCTGATGTTCTCTTCTGCCAGCAATCCTCAATTACGCTTGTGGGCGAGTTGTTATTCAAGGTGTCTGGCATCAGCGGAAAGGCAGAGCTTGGAGATGATGAAGAAGTCGTCGAAGCTGCAACTGCTGAATCATCTCGTCGTGCGCTCACAGACGTACTCGGGGCCGAGCGTCGGGACAGGATCCTTTCTGCTCTATATCTTGCGAGACAAGATGCTGTCAATGTTGTCCGTCAGTCCTCCATCCACATTTGGAAGGCACTTGTACACAACACCCCGCGAACCGGTGAGTCAGATAGCAGAGGCGCACCTTGCTCTCCAGCTAATGTAGCCCGTTGCAGTTCGCGAAATCCTCCCCGAGTTGGTGGGTCAGCTCGTCAAGCTTTACGCAAGTTCAGAGTTTGAACAACAAGAGGTGTGTATACAACAATTCAAATGAGTCGCTACTTATACCGCGCCTGCTAGACTGCAGGACGGACGACTGCGGAGCTTTGTCGCAAGTTTGGCGAGAAAATATTGGGTGAAATCATACCTATCCTGCGAAGCAGCTCTTCATCACCTGACTCTCACACGCGTGAGGGTGTTTGCCTCATGTTATGTGATATAATGTGGGTTCACGCAACACATATGCAATCCTTTGCTGATGATGCATAGGGAGAACACGACCGACACTCAACGTGAGGGCCACGAAAATGATATTATCACCATGGTCCGTGGCTCCCTCGTTGATGATGACGCCATCGTTCGGTCTGCCGCTGCGAAAACCTTCGACACACTCCAAGAGCACCTTGGTGCGAAGGCTATTGATCAAACCATTCCCACTTTGTTGGAAGCGCTCCGCCAACCTGGGGAGAGCTCCGGCACAGCACTGCAGGCCCTCCGGGAGGTCATGTCTGTAAGTAGCATTCAAACTAACTCGGAATCAAATTGACGTCGGCACGATAGGTTCGGGCGTCTACTGTGTTCCCGGTCTTGATCCCAACTTTGATAGCTACCCCCATGACTGTGTTCAATGCTCGCGCTCTAGCCTCTCTTGTGACCGTTGCAGGAAGCGCATTGAGCAGGCGCTTGACAATCATTCTTAGTGCCCTTGTCAAAGTTGTGGAGGAGGAGAAAGATGACGAACTTCGAGCTGCCATAGACGAAGCTATTCGCGCCCTGTTGGCATCTATCCAGGATCCGGATGGCTTGAATACACTCATGATGTTGCTGCTTGGGTGGTACGTATCATTATTCGTAGGGGTAAGTCAGCGATCTAACCTCAGCTATAGGGCAAAGCACGAATCGCCAAACCGGCGTGTCAGTGCCTGTGATTTGTTCGCCGTCTTTTGCGAAGAATCCGACCTTGATTCGTCTCTCTACCGCATTGACTGGGTCCGGCAGCTCATCTCGCTCTTCGACGACTCCGAAGTTCCCGTCCACACTGCTGCATGGCACAGTTTCGATGTTTTCGTTAAGTCCTTACCAAAAGACGAGCTCGAACCGCTTGTCGTCCCCTTGCGGAGGACCATCGAAAGTACTGGCGCACCAGGACACAACGTACCTGGATTTAGCTTGCCGAAGGGTGTTGCACCGACTGTGCCAATAATCATCGCTGGTCTCACCACAGGAAGCAACGAACAACGCGAGAGTGCCGCGTACGCAATCGGTGATCTGGTTGAGCGCACAGAAGAGTCGGCGATCAAGCCATTCGTTGTGCCATTTACTGGACCACTTATCCGCGTTGCAACGCAAGCCACAACATATCCTCCAGGCGTTAAGACCGCCATTTTGAGCGCTCTGGCTTCAATGCTAGAAAGAATCCCTGGTCACGTCAAGCCGTTCTTCCCCCAACTCCAACGGACATTTGTCAAATCTGTGGGCGATCCCTCCAGCGCTGTAGTACGAATACGAGCGGCCGAAGCACTGGGAATTCTTATGCGCAACCAGCCGCGGGTTGACCCTGTGATCACAGAGTTGGTAGGCAGCGCAAAAGGAAGCGAGGAAGAAATCGCAGCAAGTTTCATACTGGCCTTGTCGCAAGTGGTGCAGAACGCCAGCGCACACAGTGGGATTGGAGATAAAGCACGAGATACATGCGTGGAGCTCGCGAGTGAAGCCTTCAGGGAGAGTCGAGACGGTATGCAGAAGCCTCGTTTTGCTGATGGAATTTTGTCTCTCAACCCGCTATCTAGACCATTATGTACAGGCGGTTGCAACGCTTATTCAGTCACTCTCGGCGTATCCTGAGGCGTTGAGACCTTTGGTTAGGTGAGCAGCTTACTTTATGCTTTGTATCTATGCGTACTGATGATACATTGACTAGCGCATATCTCGTCTCTGGCACACCAGCGTCCCCACTCTCATCCCACGCAATTCTTGCTGTCCTGTCCCCTGAGTCCGAACCTCACCTGTCCCTCGACAAGACCTTGTTTGCCAAACTCGGCGTTTTACGCACCGTGGCCCAGAAGGTGAAAGAGAGTGTTGCAAATGAACGACCCTCTATCTCGCGACCTGCGCGAGATGCTAGGGACATCCTGAAAGAGATGGCGGCACATGGGGACGAAAGTTTATCTGGAATGTTCTGAATTAGCATACGAAACACTGTCCACACTGCTTTGCATTTAGTAGAAATGATCTGTCATAACTTTTTCAACCCCTTAAATAAGCTTTAAGTTGGAAAAAACATGCTACGGGGAAAGAGGTCACTGATTGATACAATATGTGATCACTACAGGACACCGAACAACTGGAAATCTGTGGACACCACAGCGGTAGGTAACCGGGATGCAGCCTTTATCCGTAGTAATTTAGGGGATAGCCCAATAAATCACATTGCTCCTGCTCCAAATACGCCGAGTTCAAAAGCGGGACATCCATGATCCGGAGAGGGGTAGCACTTGTTGTGGTGACCTCCTCCCATAGTCCGTACTTCAAAAGGGCCTCCGTTGTGTTTGTGTAGCCCCGGGCGGCGAGATATGCGAAAGATGGGTTAGGGTCGTAGGTGCGAGCAAAGGACGTCCACGCATCAACAGCATATTGCGAGAAGTAGAGGTCGTTCCAGTCGCGGAACGGCAATGCAGATTGTCCCAAAGTGCCGAAAGTGAAGTACAGCTCACCAGAGTGACACTGGAAGTAGGGCAAACTGGGGTCTCCATAAGGATATTCCTCTGTCGCTGGGGGATCGCAGATTCCAGGAATAGGTTCGTATCCCATGTAGCTCTTATCGAATTGGTAAGTGTATATCGACTCGAATAATTCATGCTTCGCTGCAGCTACGACCGTAGCTTGGTCTAAACAACTGAATTGTGTGAGATGAGTAAGCTTGTCAGAGATCCCAGAACAAGTGAACGCACCGGAATTCTCCGTCGGTCGCCACACGGCTAGTAACGTTGAAGGTGTCTAAGGTGTAGTTATTCCCCGCGGGCACTGGGAAAAGTCCGGAAGCAATAATGGCATCCGTGTAGGTCTCATTGAGTCTGTACGGGTCAGGGGATGTCAGCCGATTGAACCGCGAGTGAGGATGAATGTACGCACCCTATTCCCATGATGGACTCGGCCAAAGTAGTCTCCATCGTGGGGTATGAACCAGCGAAATCAGTGCCATCATCTCTCATCCAACCAAATATAACATGAGCCTTCGCCGTCGGACCCGTGCCATTGAGTTCTAGCTGGTTGGTAGTAATGTACGTGCCGTCGACTACGACATATCTGTGAAAAGGCTCAGCAGTTTTACAGCAAAGTATTATGGATGAACGAACCTTGGTGCAGTCGGCGCATTAACCAAGGTGACGGCTGATACGGAACGCAAGCAAGCGAGAACATCTGCGCTGTCCGTGCAATTGACGTATTCGATCAGAGGATCGGCAGCAACATAAACTTCTTGTTCAATAGTGTAATAGTTGGAGTAAGTGTCGGCGTAACCGAAGCCGTCCAGGTTGCTCTGAGCGATGGCCCCAGCGAAAAGGCCAAAGGCTGGAGGTGCAGCGAGGAGGGCCCGCACAGAGCCTGCACCAGCCGACTGACCAAAGATAGTGACACGGGACGGATCGCCTCCGAAGTCGGCGATATGTTCCTGGACCCAGCGCAGCGCCGTAATCTATGTCCAGGAAGATGAGAAAGAGATACCACAAGAAAGCGCAGGGGCTACCTGGTCTGCAATGCCAAAATTACCGTTCGTCACACCATCTTCCAAAGCCAAGAACCCAAGGGTACTCAGTCTTGAGATATACGGCTGAGAAAGGTCCCGAAGCCTTGCTCATTGAACACTTACCGATAGTTGATGGTGACGACGACCACGTCGCTCCGGCTGGCGGCATTACCACCGTCAAAAATTCCGTCGGAACCTTTTTCGTGTCCCCTCGTTTATTGGATGCATTTTATGCGAGGTGCTCTGCTCACCTTCTCCGCTTGTGTATGCCCCTCCGTGGATCCAGAACATCACGGGTTTCAAAGTCTTGGACGTTGCAGACGACGCAGGGAGGTATGGTGTCTGGATGTTCAGGAACAAGCAGTCTTCGCTGCCATAACCAATCTGAACACAAGGTGATCCATATGCGAGCGCAGAGATATCGCCCGCACTGCTGTATACGGACGAATAGGTGAACCGCTCATACGGATCCGCATAGGGGATGCCGATGAACCGGAAGGAGAGGTGGTCACGAGTGCTGTACAAAGATTAAGGTCGCGGACTCGAGTCCACATAAATGGAACGACGAACCCTAAGACTGTCAAATTTCCAGAAGACACCTGTACTTGATACTGCGTGCTCATGTCGGTGTCGGTGTTGGGCCGGTACGGGGCACTTTGCGAACAGAATGCGGGGAGCTGTTCGTCGCAGTTTACGGTCTGTATGCCCTCCGACGATATTGCTTGACATTCCGTGGCGGAGGAAGAGTCAACCCAGTACTGCTGGCTGGGAGCAGCCCCCTCGAACGCGAGATAGCGAAGGAGGTCGGTGATATCAGATTGAAAGTATGTGCCGTTAGTGGGAAGAAGAGTCTCGTAAAGCTGGCCGCAGGAAGCGAGGGCTTCGGTATTCATGCTGGGCTTGCTGAGAAGGATCGTGCCATTGTGATCTTGAGCAGCAGGCCCTGTGACGGAGAAAATCAACAGATGCTCGTGCCATGTGAAAGGGCGGAACGTACAGTTGAGATCATTCTGGAAGAAGAACGTGAGGTCGGAACCAACACTGGCAGCTGAAGGTGCGGCCCATGCTTGGCGGAAGCTGAAGGCTACCAGTACAGCGAAAGCGAGCATTTCCGAGAAGGGCCACCCAGCTAGTAGATGTCGCATCCACCGACATCTTATATGTCCATGAAGGCCCCAATGGGAGAGAAGCAAGATATATTTTGGTGGGTCTCAAGGTCTGATGACACCTTCAGTGGGAGAACATGATCGAGCCTGGCGACAATGAATTACCCACGTGCACGACAGTGTATGGCGGGTCTTCAAACGAGGTTTTGACATTGGATATAAGTTTCCCGAGCTTGGGTCCCTTCAGAAAGGAACCAATTGAGTCGGCGCGGGAGAATACTAACGAAGGTCGAACTCTTCAGCATCCGTGTCAAACAGAAAGCGACTACACTCCACACACCCGAGAAGAGCCATACCTGTTGGGCTGTGAGCTGTGAAAGCGTCCAAAGATATCCTTCGAGGAGGCGATCGAAGAAATGATCTCACTCTCGGGGCACACCACGCGACGAACCCACGTGAACCCCATGGAGGTAAGGCCGCGAAACTAGCGTTTCACGTGGCCTTGAATTTGAACCGCCAGCCCCTCAGCTAGAAAACCATGAATCGGTATTCAACTTATAGGCTCGGTTGGCGGTGGGTAAGAGCACCTGTGAGTGTGAAACGGGTAAAGGTAAGGCCTTTGGTCTGCCTTTCTCCCTTCGAGCTCGAGGCATGGTGCCACTACGACAGCCCAAGAGAGTTTCTCCGTCTCTGTTCCCGCAAGGAACAGACTCGGGAACGCGGCCGTTGTGGAACAAACCATTGCCCATGCAGCCGGCCGCTCTACGGTTGACGCGAGGCCTAAGCAAGTACGGCAATGTTACAAAGAGGCGGCCAGCTGACAAAACGACTGCGAACGGTTCTCCACAGAGCCCGTGCATGGGAACCAGTGAGGCTTGGCTGTAGCGGTGGGGGTCCTAGTGGGACTCGGAACACTCCGATCCTCTGCTCCTGATGGTCCACTTCAAATCAATGATCTCTGAGGTTTATGCACATGGAGTAAGATGACAATTTCTCCTGTGAACTGTTCAGAGCGTTGCAGCTGTTTGACCCCACAAACTCACACCTCGCAAGGCCTTCAAGCATTAAAAGGCGCCCGGCCTAGATAAAACGTACATACACAATGCTAGAGTCATACAAATCCTCTACAAGAAACGAGAAATGTGCGTGAAGTCCACTCGCAATGCCAAGAACATGATCATGAGCCCAAACAAAGAGAAATTAAGGAAAGACCCTCCAGCCCACACGACCAACTGAGTCCCTTACAGCGGGAGCCTCGCCTTCTCGCTGGTCATTACGTGAGCATTGGCGGCCTGTAGGAAGTAATCAAAACCTGGTCAGCACAATTCCATCCCTTCAATCAGGACACCAACAGGCGGCTGACATTTGGAAGAGTGCCATAGCTCATGTTTTGGTAACTCACCTCGTCGTCTGCAAGGCGGATGCGAGACTGGTTCTTGGCGCGGGAACGCTTGACAAACTTCGAAAGAACAAACATGCCGAGCAGGAAGACTGCCGCAAAGGCAGCGGTAAGCGAGGTCTTCGCAGCAGCAGCACCGATGCCGAGGTATTCGTCGTCTCCACCACCGTTGCAAGCAGCAGCCCATTGCTTCTGGCTGGTGATGGCGTAGTTCTAAGATTCGGGTGTGAGAAACCAGAAGTTGTGTCAAGTGCAAATAATATGTACCTCAATCCTGTAGATGAACTCGGTGACAGCGATATCCGACTTGTGGCCGAAGACGTGGTAAGTCTGGAAGTTGTCGCTAGTGCCGTTCTTGAACTTGACCCTCAAGAAGTCACGGGTGTCTGGTGCAGGGCCACGGCGGAGCTCGAGAGCAAGAGCAGAAGCGTAGTTAGCTAGATCATGAACAAGTGTGAGATAGGCTAGGCCGAAACAGATGATATGAGTACTTACGGATTGCGGCGAGTTCGGGGTTTTCCTTGGCGATCTCCAACATGTGGAAGAGTGAGATGAAGGGCTGGTAACTCGTCTCGATGAGGAGGAACTGGAGGGGGTCACCATTGAAAGCGATGCGTTGGAGGGAGCTGAGGATCGAGTGGAGGATAGTGCGACCAGCGACTGTTGTCACAGAATGGTCAGATCTACCCGGAAGAGACGAGGGCAAAGTACGCACGGTTACCAATACCGCCAATCTCCTTGTCAGAGAAGATGGCGTTTTCGTGGAAGTCTGCGAACCCACGTGCCTGCTCGATAAGGGTGGGAGGAAGGCGGTGGGCGTAGGTCTTGTTGTGGAGAAGTTCGGTGTTGACGTAATCGTAAACCTGTATTGGAATGTCAGTTTTCAGTCAGAGGAGATGACAGTCACATGTATGCTACACACATTCCACTGTAAATGACATCTCGCGGTCAGTATACAATCAGATGGGACAGAAGTAATCGTCGTACAGCGTTCTCCAGGGTAGTAGGGCGACCGAAAACATAGTCCTTGACGGCACCGAAGAAAGGTCCAGCGGCTTTGCTAGTCTTCCTGAATTCTTCCGAGCCGTAGACATCAGCAATGTGCTTCTCGAACGCCTGAATTGGATGGATATGAGTGTGTAATCAGCAAACAGAAACCATCGACTCGTACCGGGCAGCTAGTCCAGGGCTCAAGAGAGCGGTCATTGCCAGGCTCGACAGTCTCAACTACGCCAGCAAGTTAGACAACTGGTTCTGTACTTGTGGTACGTTTCTTTGCTCACCAGGAACATACTGGTACCCGTTCAAGGGTGCGACGACCGTGGTCTCGTTGGCGAGGTCGATCTTGTTTCGGGGGTTAGGGGGGAAGAGGCCCTGGAGAAGCGCGATAGCCGAGTCAAAGACGACGGTTCCTTCGCCTCCGGCCTTGGCGTGGACGTGGACCTCGTGGTTGTCGACGAGGTCGGTGCTCATGCCAGCGATGTACGAAGGGGACGAGGCGCTCAGATAGACAGAGCGGAGGAAAGCACCGAGCTGGTGGGATTCAGCCTGTAATAGGCACCCCGTTAGTTGATTTGCACTTTTAGCGCATGGGTTAGAAAACAACGTACTGCACCAAGAGGAGTGGTCTCCGTGTAGGAGGGCTCGTAGGTGGCGGGATCCTGGTAGTACTCCGTACGATCACCATTGCGAGCGATGACAACAACACCGAGAACGTCAGTCATTGTATCAAGTATTGAGTATTGGTGGAGGAGTAGAGAGAAAGTCGAAAGAGCTGTTGATGAAGTTCGACTGTCGCCAGCGAAAGGTTTTAAAGGTCTTGAGGGCACGGAATGTGCGTGCTGAAGGCATGTTCAACGTGACTGTACCCGCCAGCACCCAGTCGCACTTGCAAGGGATGGACGAGAGCCGAGGTCAGGGTGGATACCATATCCACGTTTTCGGTGTCACATTAGTGAGGGGGCTGTAAACGTGAGGCCTTCCAGCTAGAAGAGCGGGACAGCATATCCTTCGAGGCAGTCTCTAAGCATCGAATCGGGGCCCAAGTAGGGACCGGAGACCTTGAATTGCCTGTGCTCGAAACTCCAGCCCCATGAATGAATGAACGGAGCAGGCCAAACCCAAGGTATCCTCAATGTTTTCATATCGAGGGCGAACCCATCATATCCAATTGACCGGTTAAAGATTCATTGCGGCGACCTGAGAAGCAGTCTGCCACATTATGCGGACCTTTAGGCCAAAGTCACCTGATGGGCGTTCCGTTGGTGCTCAACCGAGAATTGTGGACTGATCAACCTCGTTGTTACCACGAGGACGGGCGTTTTAGGTGCTCGCCCAAAATCTAGAGATCGTGCTGGGCTGAGTGCTGATTCGTCGAGATCTTGCTTGTTTCGCAATTAGGGAAAATGCAGTCTGTCATTGGAAGTGTTGCAGAACCAGGGAGCTGTCCTGTAGAACCATATCTGAAGCGCTCGGGAATAGAAGTCCCAGAAAGAATGTTGATCAAACACGTGGGGCCCGCCTGTAACAGATGAAAACCGCCATTCGCAGCGAAGGTTGATCCGATTCTGATTAGATTACGAACCATGCACCCTCAAGTTGGCCCCCGCAACGTTACTGCAGTCGATCGAAGACGAGATCAGCGAAGTATATGGGGCTGAAAAAGAAAAGAAACAGGAGGGCGTTACGTCTAGCGCACCGATGTAAAGAGGGCTTTCCCCTCCTTGGCATTGCCGAAGCTCTTTGCGCCATGGTTAGCACGGTCAGTTGACCCGCCACCGACCTCATATTGTTGCCTCCCTCCTGCCTCCGCATCCTTTCCCCCAATTATGAAATCACGAATCTCCGTTTTCCCCTGCATCTCCACCCCGATCTCCAAATCTCACCTAAACGCTTCTTCACTTCACTGCTTTCCTCGCGGCGAGAGAGCGAAAACGGCCGCCGCGACTAATTTGAACAGATGGAAAGGGCGGCGACAATGAGACCATTTGAAGCGGGTGACGAACTCACCAATCATAAAATCGAGTTTTTTGATCTCATCTTCAGACGTAGGGGTAACTCGGTTAGCTTGGCGCTCAGATATCCGGCACACTAAATGATACTCATGGGCCGATAAGGGGTGCAATAATCATCTAAACGAGGTCGGCTGCAGGCGCGACCCAAAATGTAATGTGGCTTGTTGCGTGGTCAGGTCACATACGTTCGTATACCTGCAGTGCATCTGGAATCATTAACGTTCGTGGAAGAATCAGTTTGTATCATCCCACTTACGTCCTATGCTACTTCTTCTTTTTCCCTTTGCTATGCCCACCACCTGAACTCTTAGATGGTGCAGGTGGTGCATCCGCAGCAGCACCCTGGGTAGCACCACCACCACCGCCTCTCCTTTTCTTCATCCCCAGCCCATAATTCGATCTCTCGCTCTTCTTCAGCCACCTCTCCGGGTCAGGTGGAGGGGTGATGCCTGGCACAACACCCTTTGGCACACGGGAGGTGCGAACCTTCTTCGCCTTCTTCGGCGCAGCAGAGTCATCTTCGGGCTGAGTTAACACAGCCAGTGTGGCAGAGGCAGAAGACTGGACTGGTGGCGGTGATGACTCGAGAGCAGAAGTTATTGCGGCAGGCAGTGCATCGAGCGCACGTAGGAAATCTTTGGCAATGAAGTCAAGATGTTTCTGTGAAGCTGTGAGGTTCGTCAGAACATCCGAATGTTCTTCCGATTGCTGGTGACAATGAGCATCTGCCACATGAGAGCTGGGCCAAAGGACGCACAGGTTCTGCTGTTTCTAAGAGCTCGCTGTACAGATCAACACTGGATTGGTAGGATCCCTGACGATAACTCTACCGAAAATTACAAACGTGCACGCAAGATAGAAGGATGCGGAGAATACCAGCTGTGCGTCGAGATGCACCACTCCGCGGTGTTCCTTCTTTGCTTCCCTAATGTCGCTCAACGCGCCCGCAGCCTCCGACTCGTGGTGAAGGCGATACAACGCATAAGCTCGTTCAAATGCACGTTCTGGATTGTCGTTTTCTCCACTGATTAAAGACAAGGCAGTGTCGTACTGTTCTGTCTGTAAGAGAAGGAACAGCTTTGTCTGAAGCGCGTCTCTATCGGTTGGTTCCAATCGTAGTACTTTCGTGACCGTACTCGTAAGTACCTCAGACTTTGAAAGCGATGAATGGACTCACTCTTGTTGCATGTTTTAATCGCATTTGTGAAATGACCGCCGTCTATTTGTGCACAGAGCGATGTGAACAATCGTTTCAAACGTTCTGATAGCGACACAGGCTGTTTTGGCTGCGATTTCCTAGTTTCAGGTTTCTTTTTGGTGCCAGGTCTCGCATGACTGTTGGAGGCTCGACTTTTCTCCGGAGCCATAGTCTTTTTTGCGTTGCAAAAAGGATAGATCTTGTGAGATGGACTATAGAAAGAAACACAGCTGGAGCGAGCCCAAAGCCCAAGCTGCCCTGAGACCAGAAAGCCCGCAATTAGTGCTGACTAAGCCATTCATCTTCACCCTCCTACCGAACCCCGGCAGTCCTCAGTTTACAATAATGTCCACGGAAGAGTACTGCCTTCTCGCTGACGGTCGGAATTACCGCTGACCCTTTCCCCAACCCACAGCTCGCCTCATGATGTTGAACACCAGGATACCAAGATGCAAGAAGAGCCTCAACCGCCGTCAGGTCCAGCAGCAATGGCCACCACGAACAAGAAACGGCCACGGATAGACCTCAATGTTCAGCCAGGTGAACGCAAACGTGGTAAAAGCATGTTTGGTCTTGTGCTCGGCACATTGAACAAGGCCAAGATCGAGGATAAGGAGAGAAATGCCAGTGAAGCGGTGGGACTGTTCTACGTGTTGTTGGTGGTGAGGGAGAAGCTGACTGACTGTTACTTGATTAATAGGCAAAAAAACGACAGTTGATAGATCAGAGACTGCAGGCTAAGCTACGAAAAGAGACTGACTCTGTCAGGCGCGCGGAAGAAGCTAAAAAAGACAAGACAGCAGCAAATAGGAAAGAAGAGGACCTACAGCTCAAAGATTCCATTGTATGTTCCCCTTGCACGACTCGAGCGTTGAGAAATCACTGAAAGTCATACCTTTGAACTAGTACAAACTACGACGAACAAGACTTCCTCTACTGGCCAACTTCCTGCTAACTTCCGACATCATACCTTCCGAGGACTCTCCCTCGCCGCCCGAAGCCGGTGACCCATTGGCACCTCCTCAACGCTCACATCCGCCTCCCCTGTATTACCTTCCTGCAGTTCTTACTCCTGCCCAAGAATCGTTTCTAAGCCGGCGTAAGGCACAGGTAAGTACAGTTATATGTCTGGGATCTGAATATTATTCTCACTTCTCTCGACACAGGTGTCAGAGACAGCTGAGAAGGAATGGCAGAGCTTCCGCGAAGAGCGAACCGCAGGAATTGAGGAGATAAAGGCACTGCGGCAGCGCGTTGCCGAGGAAGAAGCGCGTAAGAAGAAGGACAAGGAGAGCACGAAAGACGAGGAGGCAGAAGACAAAGACATGACCGTTGAGGGCGACACAAGACCCACCAGACCTAAAACTGACCCCGAGCCGACCGCACCTGCACCCTCTACGGAAATGGATGTCGATGACGGGCCCGTGAAGGAAAGCAAGGAGACCTCTGGGGACTCGGAGCGGAAAGAAGATTCCGTGCCGATGCTGGCTGATGATGACGACGCAGTGGAATATTAGAAGTGGGCTTTTGCACAAGGTGGTGTTATTTTCACTTTTGCGTGATCCGGACGCCTTCATTTGCGATCTCTTGGCTGCTGATTTTGTAGTTGATCTTCGTTCGTTGTCCTTGTTTCATGTAAGTACTGTACTCCGAGTCTCCTTCGAGTCACACAGATGATCGGCGATCCTTGATGCGAGCAGTTCGAGCTCCGTAAAATCCATTGCTCAATTTAAAGGTGATCATGATCAGGCAATCTTGGGGTCAGCCGCGATCCGATCTCACGGGATTAGAGTTGACTCGGCTTCACAAGGTGGTGGATGACCTGGGACTGGTCCTGGACAGTTATGTACTATCATTTACTGCCTGACATCGGGATTCGATCGACTGTTCATACGGAGCTCTTCTCATCTGCTCCCTCTTTCACCTCTTCCCCCCTGCCAGCAAATCCGGCACCGCCACCGAAACCTGGATCCGAAACTTGCTGTAATATCTGCCTTTTTGACCTGGTGTAAAGGATTGTACGGGGCTCGCTCGTCGGGAAGTTACGAGTATAACCCTATCCAGACTATACGCAGACGATTTTTACAGCAGCTCCGAGAGAAGGGCTTGAACCTTTGCGCGCAGGTTCAAGTGCTTTTGCTAAGGGTTCATTTCCTAAAGACTCGCGCTCCAAATATGTTTGCTACACCATAGACCCCGTTACACGCGCACAATGTCGGTGCAAACATGCCACCCAGGGCTACTTTCTCGGCACCGTCCTCTTTAGAGTGCAACACTGACTCGGACGACCGCCATACTGGGGTAATAGGGGTGCTTCATTTCGCGAAGGAGCTTTGACATCGCCAAGGGAGTTCTAGCATTGCTGAGCAGCACCTTTACAATCGAAGGTCAGTCGTCCGCCATAAGTTCTTCGACAAGGCCTTAAGGGCTTCTTGCTTGTGAGTTGATTTTGTATATTTGTGTAAACGTTTTCTCCTGACAAGTTCAGCAGTGGTCTTAATTGTGAATCACCTCCTGTACGGTCTCCTAGTGTGTCTATTGAACATCACGGCACCCTCGTTCATCAGGCAGTAGAAGTTTCTCAAGAACCAACATTTCGTCCTTGCTGGACCACCATATCGCCTTCGTTCGGGATCGCTTTCGCTACCGAGCTTTTCCCGATACCACCTGGCCAGATTCGAAGATCGGCGATTCTTCATCAGAATTGACTACATTGATCCATCACAGATACCATTCAATACATTCGGCGGGGACGTCGCCGAAGCAATGAGCACCAGTCCGTCTTTTCTCAATTCCGTCGTCACCGACAATAATATCGCCATCGTCCGAGGCTTGCTGTCAATTCATCGAGCAACTTATGTTGCACAGGCAACCTCCCACTACTCCGCACTCAGAGGTCGTAGGCATCACTGACGCCCGCGACGATCTTGGCTGCGATAGGCGACGTACGAGCCGAATAGCATGCACTTGTAACAGCCTAGACCTTTCCGACTCTAGTGCGTAGTCTTTCTTCCAAACAGGCCACAATTGTTGAAACGACGACCTTCGCGGAATAACTTCCGAGGTTTGGTATAGGCGCGATTATTGTTTCACATCCTGCCGCGCTGAATGTCCGTTCATCCAAATACTCATCCAGCAAATGCATTGTCTATGACCTCTCGTGTCTCTTGGTCCCCTCCCCGATTTAAGCGATTATCACACCCCCGCCGCCCGACTTAACTTGGTCCGCGGAGAGCCTAGAAATCAGGCTGATCGCATCCAAATCGACGCCTCGGATCACATGGTGTGATGATGGACGCAAGGGGGCTCCAGGGCCAGTATGCTCCTGATGGCCAAATGCGTGTCTGCGACTCTATCTAGGACGCGAAGCCTTGTATACTTTTCGTTGAAGGAGATAGCTCACAATAGTAAGGCACCTACAGGTCTTGCACAACGTGAGGGTCCGTGACAAGAGAGAGATAGTCTGTCTCTGGGACCAATGCGGCCAGAGGACGCAAAAAAAAAGAGGATCCAAAAAAAAAGAGGATCGCACGGCATATCACTGACGTACGTCTACGCCCGAGGTCGATGTGTGCCACTTGCGGCACGAACGCATCGCGACTTGAAAACAGAGGCATGTCAACATACAGTCACTATAGCACATGATCCTGATACTTCGTCACGGTACACTGACACCCGGGATGTTTTGTTGGTCCAGCCGTCAACTGAGGAGAGTCATCAGAGATCGTCGGTCTTGCAATTCATCTTGTCGCTTTAAAGCCTTTGGATTAGTTCGGCTGGCCGTCTCCCCATTCGAAGTGGTATGGGAGGATGCGGCACGCTAAGCCGATATAGACGAAATCCCCGTCACATACGACTAACTAAGAGGCATTGAGTTGTGTCTCAAGGACTAGGCGATTTTCCTCGGATCAGGCCCCTAGGGGAGTATTTTGCATCTTCCACTCCACCTTCCATGAACCTGGCCGAGAATGTATTCAGTTTCGGGAGAAGGGCTATGGCCCACCCGCCGCCATCAAGGAAATAAGCGTCTTAAAGCTATTTCTGTAAGCCACTCGGAGTGAAATGTAAGGCAAATGTCTGAAGAAGGATGTCACCCGTCGCGAACCGCAAGGCGTTTGCGGCATTCGGTTTAGGGGGCAATGCTCGGAGAAAAATCCACAGGCCTGTTTTCTGCGGCGGGCATACCGCGCGCCCGTAATAGGAGGTCGCCGTTACACCATCTGGTCCCAACTCTTCACCAGAACACGACCGCTTGGGTGCCGTGGTTGTAGGATCACGCAGGGGAGACCAACCATTTTAGGAGAGGATATAAGCATGTAACAAAATTGGCGGCCGTTATCACCGGCTCTCCCGTACCTTCCGGCTCACCACCAGCGGTTGGGAAATTACGCGGTCCTAAAACTCTCGACGGTATCCCGCGCCGAGTAAACGCGAAGGCGGGGCGCAACAAGTGCACCTGGCATATTCAGGTCACATCGGAACATGGAAGTATTGGGCAAGATGAGGCTCTTGGCCTCGGCCTTACTGGGTGTGCGGCGATACAGTCGAGCGGTTATGTATAGGTGAAGGGAAGCAGAGTCGGAACGGGATTTTCAGGGATGAGGGTTGTCTTTGAGAGCTGCCAACGCCTTGACCGATGCCGAACTTGACGGGGCGCTCTGGAGGGTGAATTTAGCCCAAGACTGTCGCCATGTAGGAAGGAAGTCGTGTCTTGCGCACGGGAGAACGGCCAGAAGGGCACCAAGGCCCGTCTCTCATGGGTCGGGGCGAAGTCGCCTCGTATGACTTCCACCCAGTGATTGAGTGGCACAAGGGAGGCCGACGTAATAACGGTCAGGACTGGAGTCGGTTCATTACAGGATGAGCAGGAAGGAACAGGTGCGCAAGGCTCTGCGAGCTGCAAGCGAGTGCCACTGCGTCCTCCAGGTCGGGGAGGCCGCAAGACATCCACAACGTACATCAACGGTTGTAAACCGGTCGCTGACCTTCGTCTACGTCCGAGAACGATGAACGCTCGTGAACGCCGGGTACCCGTTGATAGGCAGTCGCAAAATCACCGGTGATAAAATTTTCCGAGGATACAGGGATTCGCCTGCCGGAAAACCATGCGTTGCTGGAATTTGTGTCGCTGTTCGGACGCCCATGGGAGTCTGGAGGGAAAGTGCCACGACAAAAAAAATCGCCGGATACGGCCGCTGGATCTGGAGGTCTTTGGTTTGACCGAGGGACAAGGCGGCTTTGTCCGCAGACGCGAGAACGGCACGTAACAACTTGAAAATCAGAACTCAGATTGGCGGAAAGCCACGAGCTTGAAGTGCGATGTGCTCGAACCGCGTGGTGATGCTGTCCCCGACTCACGGCGATAAAGATCTCAGGTTGGTGGCTAGGCGTGAAAGCTGCAGGATTGGGGTTCGGGATGAGCCAGGAAACCTGCCACCGGGAATTGTTTTCATTTGTCAACCACCAGCTTGAGTCAGGTGGTGGAGTCACGGAGCATAAAATTCGTTGGGCAGGGCGGTATCCGCGCAACAGAGCGGTGAGTAATATTTCCTCTTGGAAGTCGGAATGAGAAACCAGTTTTACCATTTTTTCGAGCTGCGCGAGGCCAGTGCAACCCTTTCGCCGACCTCGGCCTTCAGGCTTTCAAAGCAGATATGGACGAGCTAAGTTAGCAAACAAGTATGCCAAGTATGCCACGAGTAGCGAAAGTTGACGGCACGACTTACCACAGACAACAACCCTTGAAACGCAAATGGTTTGCCCATCACGGGAGATAGGCCAAATTGGCGGCGGAACGCGAGAGGTCAGCTAGGGCTGTGCACGGGTGTCCCCATGCGACATCTTCTGGTTATTGCCTCTTCAAGTTGACTCTTGAAGACCTTCCGATCTACCTGATTGGCGGTCGGCGAGCACAAGGACACGGTACAGTCGACTTTGTCATAATGCATAGCGTCGGTGGGGCCAAGTTATTATGCACTATCAGATATATGCACGATTGAATATGTCACGATTTGTGACCACTGTGACTCCCTGCAAACGTGTGACACAAAATTTTACATTGGCAATATGGAGGCACGCTATTGCTGCCAAAAGCTATTCAACGTTGTCTGTCGAGCGTTCATCAGCTCGTCATGACGAATCAAAGCACGGAAACGACGAAGATGACGAGACAAATCCAATGAAGACTCCGAGTCACCATATGAGATGCATGCAACTTCGAGCTGCTCACAAATCCGTGTCAGGTCAGCATGGCTCAGCACTGGGGCCTTATCCTCATCATCCTCGTCATCTGAATCAACCTCAATGACCTCGCCGCGCTCGACGGCGAGCTGCCGCTGAGCCTCGGCGACAATTGCTGTGTCCCCGCCTTCGAATCTGTGCACGGAATCACCAACCTCCTTCTCTTCTACTGGTGCGAGAATCTCGTCCACGGTTGGCGGCTGACCTATAATGCGCTTTCGGTTCTTCAGGTTCTCCACTGAATCCATGAGGTCTTTCTCGAGAGCAACCAGCTGAGGTGCTTGCACCTGTGGACGAGCGGGAATTTTGAGTGTAAGTCCAGTCCGACGCAATGCAGCTGCTGCGAGCCTCTCGACAGCTTCGTTTGCCTTCACAGCATCCCGTTCCGCATCCATGACGGCTTTAAGGGCAGGGTGCCAGTCATCGTCGGTGTATCGAGCACCAAGATGTGCAGCCAAACGCTTCTCGGCTGCAGGCAATGACATGTTGTCATCATTCGCAAACTCACGAATAATGCTCCATGCGACGGGGTCTGAGTGTGCCGGATGTGATGAGGGTGCTTCGATATCCGGCGAGTCTGCTTGAATGCCAGTGTGATCCCAGCAATGTTTGATGGTGGATGGTTCGACTGCATCCCATGCTTCCTTGGCCATAAGCATGGCTTCGAGGATATTGATCTTGTAGATGTCACGTTCTCCTGCTTCATCAAGATCGATGGCTCGGTTGCAGAATGCTCGTCGATAATGGGCCTTGAAGCAACGAATGATTCCCGCGTCAAGGGGTTGAACAAACGAGGTAAGATTGGGCTCAAAAAATTCCAGCTGAACATGTCGAGGCTCGTAAGAAATGTTGTGACCTGAGAAGTTATCGATGAGGAGGCAAACAAAACGCTTCTCCGCACCCATCTTCATGTCAAACAGCTTGATCCATCTGTCGTACACACAGTTGAGCACTGTTATAATGACGAAAACAAAAATGCTTACTCTTCAAACAGCTCCGATGTCATCCAAGCCTTCTTATTGTTGCGGTAATAAAATCCACGAGCTTGTGGTGTCTTGTTCCCGAAACAGCGTGGTTTCTTGGACCGACCAATGTAGAAAACAGGCATCCTCTCACTGCCGTCGGCGTTGACAGCAAAGGCAAGTGTGATACGAAATTTGTCCTTCTTTTTCCCGCTCATTTGCTTGGTGGCTAAACCACGATCGGGAGGTGCACTGCAATGAAAATGTATCACAATCAATGTCGCTAACCAACATAACAAAACTCACAATGCAAAAAGGCTTGATTCATCAAAGTTCCAGCGGTCCTTCGATGGAAATGTTGACAGAATCTTTTGCACCCGAGCACGCTCCCTCGCCACTGCGTTTAAGTCAACTGATCCAGCTTCTCCATGGCGACGGAATTCCTTGATCTTGTAAGCCTTGCAGAAGGGTGCAAGCCATCCTTCACCGGTGAGCCTCTCATTCTGTGGAACATTGAGCTCATCCTCAAACCTCTTCCGCTTTTCTCGGAGCATAGGCCCATTCACTGTCTCTCCCTTCTCCTCCATGTGCCGAACCCACAGCACGAGGGCCTTCTCAACATCAGGCCGTGTGACAATTCGTGCCCTCTTGCCGGAGAGCGCATTTGGATTGGCGTGCACTCGATCTTTCAGCTCACTCCTGGCTTTCAGCTTCCGTGAGAGAGTGGACTGTGTAAACTCCAATGCACCTTCGGGTCTGGTCTTGAAATGCTCGACAACCTGACCTTGTGGCAAATCTGGGTGAGCATCAACAAATGCATAAACAGTCATCCAGTCCGCCAAAGTCAAGATTGAGCGGCTGTTGCTCCCGGCAGGTTTTGCTGATGTCGCGGGAAGGTTTTTTTCCACCTTTGTCTTCGGCTGGCGCTTGTAAGGCTTCGGCTTAGGACGTGGTTTACGAGTATCAGCAGGCATGATGTCCAGAGCAGTGTAATCGATAGTAACTTTGTTTCTCTGTACAAATCTACAACAGACATGTATTATATGTAGAATAGCGAACAATAGATTGGATCGAACATCCACCAGTCCACTGTGACAGGCATCCACCCACATCGAGCTTATTCCACATCACCCACAGGTGGATCCCATACTGCATAATTGGAACAAATCCTTATGCATTATGGAATATGCAATTTTTGTGCATAGTCCCGCATACCACGGTGGTATTGGCGACAAGTCTATGCATTCCGAGATTTATGCATGATTACCATATGCATTATGAAAAAGTCGACTATATCTGAACGTTTGCCTGTGAACTCACCCGGCAAGCAAAAAAAACAAAAGCAGGCGGATAATGATTGTAGTGTCCGAGAATAGGACAGTGTTTGATCAGTCCTGATTGTCAGACACAACGAACACGAATGAGGGAACAGGATCACGAGCCGCATCTGTGGTGAATGGGAACCATACTGCAAGACCGTCAAAATGAAGCAAGACAGGAAAGCTGATAACAATAGAAAAATTTGATCAAAAATAAGTCCTTCTAATAGTCTGTCCGTTTGATCAGAATAAGCGTAGTAGCGTAACATCGTCAGAACGTCGGAGGCCGTCACCGTATATTGTTCATTTACCTTTGCCGGTCTAATGAGAGTCTGCGCAGAAATATACGAATCGGCCAATCACCATCTCAGATCGCCGTGGACACCTCCGATTATCAAGGGGAGCCAATAGATACCAGCAGGTATTACCGTGCGGCCGAGGTTGTGGGAGGAGATGTTATGACTGCGGCGGCAGCGCCTGTGGGACAGAGGGCAGTAGGCATCGCCACGCTGACAGCGCTCCATGCGTTTGGATATGTACAGCCCTGCACCTCTGTGGGCGCGAGGCCCGTATCAGCGAGGTCGAACCACCCATCGCCGACGCTGATGGAATGCGTGGTGCTTGCGCTAAACGTGGGCGGAGGAAGCGTTGGTATTGCGCTTGTAGATGTGTAGGTGGGCATAAGGGACATTATGGCTCCTTCTGGAAGACCAGAGATCGTTGACGGAGGGTACTGTCCATATTCAGCGACGGAGGAGGCAACTATTGTGCCTGCGCCCGGTCCCCCAGTTTGATATGCTTCGTACGTCCCGTCGAATTGGCTGCCTGATGCACCCAGTGCCGCACACGTACCGACAGCAGTGCGTGGGTCTGTTGGCATCCACCCAAGTTGAAGCCCGAGCTGGTAAGACCAGAGAGGTGATTCCACTGTGTTGGTGGTAGACGAGTTCCCGATCTGAAGATGGGAAAATTACTTCAGTGGTCTACATCCTATACACATCAGGGCACTCACTTTCCAAGTCCAGAAGAAGTAATTCTGTAGCGCGTCCATGCTCGCCAACGCGAACTCTTGCAGCCCGGCCTTTACCGTAGCATTCCACTGTGATGCGTCCAAGAATAGCGCACACGCGTCACCATAGCTGGCGTCGTTGCCGACACCAGTAAGGAACAGGCCGCACTGGTTGTATCCGTTGCTGAATTCGCCGGCAATAGTAACACCAAACGCAGTTTGACTACAACACTGAAGTCAGGCTCTGGACAACCATGGTGAAGTGTAAACTTGCCTAGTGTTCATGCCAGGTCCCCATGCATTGCATGCCTGCGCTGGCCAGATGCCGCCAGCGTCAACCCCGGTGCCTGTTGCAATGGGGGAATCGTTGGGTTGTCCGTCGAAGGCAAAGTAAGGGTGCGTATCAAGGATAATACGGTCTGAGCCCTGCAAAAATCCAGCCCAACTAGACACTCCTTGGAAGCCATCGTGGATCGCGATGTACGGACCGTGCCCCTCACCATAGCCCGTGATGTTGCGGATCATGTCATGGGCCTGGAGATAACTAAGGACGAAGTGTTAGTGACAGACTTCGCGCAGACGTACACAAACGACCACTTACAAGGAGGTGATCTGGTCCTTTCCAATGGTGGACACGAGAGCCTCGTTGACAATGCTAAACACAGGAACAACATCCGTCCACTCAGGCTCCGAGATAAACTCCGTAATAATTCTTATGTAGTTTAATGCTCGCTCAGCGTTTGCGATACCCATAACGCCGTTAAGGAAATTGACCATCCCCAGCTTTCCAGAGTGGTTGTAACCTGCATATGCGGCCGACAAATCCAGAGTGAGCACACCCTGTTTATAAACGAACGACAGGACAAACCATTCTGAGACCCTGGGATGGTGTGCAAGTCGAGATTGACTCGGATACCATATTTGCGCGCCCACTGGAGAACGCGGAGTATGTATCTGTTTTCATTTCGTGATGATCAGAAAGGCAACAATATGACTGATCGCAACGACTTACGGCCAACAGACTTTCTCAAGGAAAGGTTCAAAGTCCCACTTCTCTATAGCCCAGAAAGGGATAGGTAAACGAATCCAATTCAACCCGGCACCCGCAATTTCCGCAATATCTTGCTCAGTCTGACGTGTACGCGCACATGTTTAACAGAATAGAAAAAGGCGTGTAAAGTGATCGTAACGTACGATGAACGTCTTGTAGTGGTCTTCGAGCTGGTTTAGGCCGCCGTTAGCAGTATCTGCTGCCATGAGCGTGCTGAGGGTCCATTCATCAACTGCACCAGGATATTTTTGGTAAAGTGCAGGGGAAATGAAGGGCTCCAGTACGAAGAGACCACCAAGGTTCACGCTGTCGATATGACGTCAAAGGCAAATCGAGTGGCGAAAAGGTGGCTAGACGCACCCTTTGATTTTGTCCTGTCCCCATGTCCAGCTTGTGTTCAGCGGCGGAGTCCATGAATTTGCCTGAGCGTTGTTGTTGAATGGGTCGTTGGGATCAGATACCCCTAGAAGGCGATTCTGTCAGTAAGCGCCCATATTGCCCAAGAGTGCGGAAACGAGAGAAAAAGTTCTTTGAATTATGGTTCGCGGGTAATGATAGATCGAGGTATGTTATCCACCAAGTTCTCAAGACCGACCGGTCCGAGTTTAATTATACAAAGAGAGCATGACGAGGGGCATAAGAGTTCAAGCGGGGCTTTCCGAACACTGCGGAAACCCTCATCCATGAAGAGCAGGCGCAATGGCTAAGCCTGGCAAGTCTTAACAAAGACCACCCCACAACGAAGCGAAGATCCGACTTGGAAAAGTGAGAGTAGGACACTCACAAAATCCGCCAAATGGATTGAGATAAGTAAAGGTCGTCCCGTCCGACGTGACAATAACCGAGCCATTACCGCCAGTCGTAGCACCAGTCGGAGATCCTGGATTTCCTTTACCACTTCCCGTTCCACCACCAGATGAATTGCTGCCAGTAGCGTTGTTCTGGTGAGGCTTTATGATGACAAAATAGACGGGCAAAACGACAGCGAGAACGACAATAGCCAGTACGGTGAGAGCGATAAGCCAAAATAATGGGCGCCCAAAGATAGATCGCCTTTTAGGCTGTGAAGCCTGCGGCCCTTCAGTATAAGCATCATTGTCGCGCTTCTCTGCCTCTGGCAACAACGGCGACGAATTGTCAGGCGACAAGTAGGATCCTCGAGGAGTATCTGCGGTCTCTGGCGTCGGCGACAAATAGGAGGCTCGTGGCGGCTCTAGTGGTTGGCTAGGGTTCAAAGGAGTGTTTGGCGCCGTCACAAATGGATCCGCAAGACTGTCTGGCCTTGAAGACGACATCGTGGGCGGCGTTGGAGATGGGGAAAAGGCAAAGGTGGAAGAAGACGTTCAGAAGAAGGCCATCGTTAACCGCGCGCACTTATGCCCTCATGACCGACTCGGTGCCACGTGGAGTTGGAGCTGCCAGCGCATACCTCCTCGGTTCTGCCCCGGCACGAGTCGCCACCGGCCCTTAGCGTCAGTCGAGGCCCGTTAGTATAGTGTCACCGGCGTTCCACCTTCTCATGTAGACAGTAGGGACCCATCGTACGAGGAATGACCTTCAACTTCATCCCGGTCTTAAATATCCAACTTGAAGATGGAACGAAGTAGAAGGCTTCAGCTGGCTGGCGTCATTCCTGTTGAACGTTGATTCATAGTAAGCGGCTCAATATCAATGCTGGCTTATAGATTTCAATTCTGACTGGACGCGTCGTATTCACGAAGGAAAGCCTGGGGTTCTCAGTGACTCCTGACCGTCTCATCGACTTGCGCTTTTTTGTCCAGGCTTTTCGTAGACTGACTCGGACCACCCTCAAGTGGCAATCGCAAATATGCTCGTCTGTAATCAAGACGTGATTGGCCAGTGGCCGTGTTTGTTCGCAAACCCAGTATTGGGAAGGTCAAGGAATACACCCGTCTCTCCTTCAAATTGCACTTGAAGTATCGATGATCCCCATCTATCAGCCCAACTCGATGTTTGTTAGAATGGTTTGTGGTTGCTTTTCATGGGTGGTACATTGTGTTGGAAGCTCGAGCAAACCGTTCCCACCAGCACTGTTCCCCACCCGCGACCGCTATCCGCAGAACAAAATCAGGGCCCACATCTTGCGAAAACGGTACATATACTTACGACACATAGTCCCGTGTGGTGGTTCATTTGGTATCGTATACAACTCTCTCGTGAGTAGTTGTTGATTTGTATGTCCTGCGAAAACAAGACCTCCGCAACAGACACGAACCTTCCAGGTATCATGTTGGCTATCTTATCCATCGATGACTGGCCAGGGAACCGCGATGCTCGTGCCCCAAAAGGTTTGAAGTTCCCCCGTCGAATAATCCCTTGACAAATTGTACACCATCCGAATGCACACCCTGAGTCACGGCCGGGGCTACTTCCAAAACAGTCAGAACACGCGCGATATCCAACAGGCTCCTGATATCTCCCCAGCGAACGTTCGTGACCGAATATCAACTGCACTGATCGCGAACTCATTTTGTTGCTCGCAGGCGTCATGATGTTATGACTACTTTTGCCGCTTTGGTTTGGCTCTGCCAACGTTTTCACACTTCTCCACTGGCGGATACGCGACACTTACGCGATATCTTCCAAAAAGCCCTCAGAGGTAATCTGTTATTTCCTCGTTTCGCGGGCTAGACTTTCATGGGCATATGAAAGAACATGAGAACGCGCGTATATGGCGTATGTTCCGACCTCCAATAACACCCTGGCGTTGATAGCCACCAATAACAATCCAAGGCTCCTTGTGGCGTATCAGCAGGTCTTTCGACTTCACCCTGCGAAACGCGCTAGTACCAATAAACAAGACGTTAGATGCATTATCGCAACATTGGTAGATCTCACTGGCCCCGCCCTCGCGTTTGTGCGACCAGTACACAAATGTGCATGAAGTCATCCGGATGCTATTACCGTTAGATCACCCGAGTCCAGATGCCAGAACCAGAAAGCTGTGCGATGGAAAAGGACGGCCGTTTTCTCCATAACAATTACGTTTGCGGAATGTAGCCTGGCTCGATCACTTACAACCTTCGATCGATTTGCCATTGGAGAACAATCGTAGAAGCGGCAGCAGGACCAAGCTTTCACGTCCAATGGGCACAATCGGTTGATGGCCCGGAGCAACGGGCGTCTGTGAGGACAACCATATGGGTAGTTCCCCACGCTGACAAGATGACTGTACCGGGGAGCAACAGGAGCCTGAAGCAAAGTGCAGTCCCAATGTAGGCCCGAAACATCGCAGCGACACCAATCATCGAGCACCCGAGTCTCCACGGAGTTGGATACGGTCAAGCCAGTGTATCTATCTTGGGTTTTTCGGAACGGTGTTAGTAGTAGAGAAGGGGTCATTGGGAAACTTACTGGTGTTCGAAAATAAATAACACTGGCGTCTAGCTCTCTGGGATTTGGGTCAGAAGGCAGAACAAAAACAAGGTTGCTGGTAATTCAATGATCCACAATGCCACTTGAGAACGGTCCTGGCATTTCTCCGTCACAGCGTTCGCTCAGGTACGCACGATCGTTCGAAGTTGAAGGACACAGTGCATTGCGGGGGTGGCAGAACTTGTCGTTGGGCCTGATTCATGGGAAGAACATCAAAGGCCAATTGGAGTTTGCAAGTACGGCTACGGTAACGTCAACTTGCCGACGGCTGGCCGTCACGAGGACACCCAAGTCGCGACCCTCCTTCATGAGGCTTCGATATGATGTGAAGGACAATAAGTTGGGAGCTCCATGCCAGTGATATCATTCCGGGTAAAATGCTCTGCTCACAGGTTCAGAGTTTTCTCCACCATTCGCCATGCAAGAGCGCTAGAAGCAAGACGACGGCGGCACAGGTGCTATTGGGTCCTATCTGATTATCTGGTGAGCCTATGTTCGCGGAATAACGATAGCCTGGCCAGGTATACGTGACAAGTGATCAAAGGGACATGAAAGGCATTTTCCGTGTTCGGGGTATTTACATCGCCGGAAAGCTGCACAGCAGATCTCAGATGCGGCTTTGATTTGCTCTTGATCTTCATTTACCGCAAGACGCCCACGCAAATCGGGCAAATGGAAAGGCACTTTCTTTGGTGAGCCAATACCTATTCGGAACGCCTTGTGTCACCCTGCGTCCTCTGCGTTATTTGGGAGCGCAAAGGGCTGGTTTATACGTGAGTCATATCTCTTTTACGCGTTGATGATATCACAAAACGACAGGCGTATCCTCGAATGGGGGTAGGGGCGGAGTGGATCTTTGTCGTTGTGCGAAGAGTGGGAGGTTTTGGGACAATGCCAGGTGCGGCACCGCCAGGTTACCGGGTGCCGCGGGCTATACCAGGCAATCCCGCTTTACGCGTTTCCAAAGGAGTCGCGAATCTTGGCGCGGAAAGTCTGTGAGGTTCTAGCTTTGTGACAAAACGGTTCTCTCCCCTGTACCAGTGTTCAGGCCTCTGCCGAAGTTTACGCTTTCTGTGATAATTATACAAGTGCTCAGCCTTCCGGGGATCTTTGAACATGGTTGCCGTTCCTTCTCCCCCCTCCGTATATTAGGATACCGACTAACGCATGGCCCTTTCGTGACGCCACCCCTCCAACACCTTTTCTATGCCTCGCTCAGCGAATGTCGCTGTCAATCATATCATACACGATGCCACGGACCAATCATGCCATTTCCGCGCTGCGGACAGCCCTAACTGCGCACCGATCAGAAGCCCACCCGATAGTTTCAACACATTGAAACGAACTACTGAGGACATCCTGCAAACCATTATAAAGACCCGCAAGAGTTGGAAAACCCTGAAGGGGAACGTTGAGGCCGTCTGGCCTCCCTACCTCGAAGCTGCCATGCTGAATGGTACGTCGCGTCACGCACTGTGATGACCGAAAGCCAACCCTGGTGTGTAAACGACAGGATTGCAAGAGTATGAGCCGGACGACTCCAGGGAGACGCGGATCCTTGGTCGTTACCCCATGCGAAACCGATTCATCTCCGAATACGTTTTTCGCACCACGGGCAAATACAGATCTGCCAAGCAAGTAGGCAGTCGACTACAGCAACTTCGGGATACCTCCGAGGGCAGGGAACGTGAGTGGACTTTCCGTTGTTGTCATTTCACCGATAACATTATTATTAATGTGTTGATGTTTATTTTTGTCGTAGTGATGGAATCTCTAACCCGCTGCTATCATGTACGAACTGAGTCCGGCCCTTCGTCCGCGCGTTTTAATGTTCCACACCAACACGCCCCTCGGACTACATATTCCAGCCCAGCCCTCTCCTCTCTATCTTGCGATTTACCCCCTAGTGACAGCTCGTCATCCTCCTCTTCTGCTGACTCCCCCGTTTCTCCCCCCGATTACAGTCCCCTCATGCCGTCTATCAAGCCCAGTATTAAGTCACAAGCCCCGGCAAATCCCCGCACAGTCGTCCACATTGATATTCTGCCAACGAGTACGACTTGGATGAACCAGTCACCGTCGGCAGGGAGATCATCACATTCTGCCCCAAAATCCCCCTCGCATTCTCACCTGGCGAGCTCTTCGTCGCACCCCTCAAATTCACCTCGTCTCATCCGTAATATCGATCCCACTGTAACCTTTGTCTCTCAGTCTACCATGACTGCGAAGTCCTCGTACATCGTTCTGCTGGACGGAGCACCTATTCACAGCGAAGATACGAGGTTGCAATGTGTGGGGCCTTACGTCCCCCCGTCCGGTATGCCAAATGCATCGGACTCTTCTCTGCTGTACAGTACGACACTTGTCCCCAAGTTCTGGGAGACGCTTTGCAACTCCTCTGGTAAGCCCTGTGACTCAGGTGGTACAAATTATGTTTCTAATATTGCCCAAGATCCTACCGTGTACACAATTATGCAAGACGTCTATCGCATCGCAGAACCCACGTCTTTTGCGGAGCCCTCGCATCGACCACGACCGCTCCTTATGTTCTCTGCTGTGTACCACTTCCGATATCCGTCAGCTGCCGCTTCTCCAGTCAACCGCCCACCTCGCAATGCTCCAAAGCTCGAGTCGCCAGTTATGACCGACGCTGAGCTTCAATCCCTCTGCAGTCAGATCACCCCATTGCCCTTCGAGGGCTTTGGTTCGGGATCCAGCCAAAAATTCGGCCTTCTTCATGATGTTTACAAGGGGGGGTCGGACGCGCCATTCCTGGTGGATGTCAGCCTGGACGACTTTAATTTCGACGACTTTACTATAGATCTACAGAATTCCCCTGCACATACTTCTACTGGCGCGCTAGTGCAGTCGACGTCAGCGTGTTTCCCTACTGACTTGTCTAATTATGTGAGTTCATCGTTCTTGCTGCGATGACGATTGACTGACGTCCTTTGATCGTTATAGGTCTTGTAATCTGTACAAAAGTAATCTTAATGCGCCAATGCCACTGGTATCTTTGACTCTCATGCTCGACATGCGTGTTTTTACGGTCCGAGTCTGCTGAGTGCCCACACGCGGCTGGTACGCGGTGACAACGGTGAGAGCAGAGACGGGAGCATTCGACCAACTAATGCAGAGCTTTGATGATGAAATGTCTTGGAGCTGTATCATAAAGGATTATTCCTTTTCGGAATGTAGGTATCCATGTTCTCGAAGTCTCACTATTCTCCGAGTTCTCATCGAAATCCAGATTTCATTGTAGAGAAGCCCGTCCGTCGGCTTGTAACTTTACTTATCTCCATCGATTCGATCCGACCGTTACGAAAATGTGATGTTTGCGCCAAGTGCCACCAAAGGTAGTAGTATTCAGTATTCAGATGAACTTCGAGCTCCACAAGGCTTCTCCCTGCCTGGCTTCATCACTCCCCGCACCATGGATCTTTGTGTTTACTTTAATTATGACGAGGAATAGGTCCGGGAAGGCGCAAGGGAATAGGTCAGATGGCCGCGTTTGTCTAATTTTGACCAGACGCCACTCACCACTCTTTAACAGCGAGATGATTTGTATCCTCGCCGCAAACTCTCTTGTCATCAGGGTTACATCTGTCAGTTGATTGATGCCCCGGGTGATGCCTCGTCCAACCTGCTCCTTCCTGTTCCCGCGAGTACCGGAGGCGCCGCCACTTATTCTCCCATGCGCCTCGCTGAGTGCATCAACCCACGTGCGCATTGCCATCCCACCCGCCATTCCATCCCATTTGCTCATCTCGAGAATCATATTGGTGATACCAGCAACGACAATCGATGTTTCGCCCTCGGCATTTCCAACTGAATCCAATCCCACTTTAGTTTGCGCAAAGTGCTTTTGGATTGTGGTGACGATGGACTGGTAGGAAACACCATCCCCAGCCTGCCCTCCCATCCCTCCAATAAGCCAAGGTTTGGCCTGGTCGACGATGCTATAGATATCTGAGCGCAGCGAAGGCGACATCGACTTCTTGTCGTCGGCCTTAGCTCCATTGGCGTTAACCGCTGCGAGGGTGCTGGAGAGGTTTCTGAACATATTACAAGGTTAAGGTGTCGGTTATTGGGGGTTTCCTATTCTCGAGATAGACCACAATGTGGTATTGAAGGAGTGAGTAAAACGGATCTCCCTAGCTTTGCGCTCCGCAACACAGGAACTTATGTAAATGAGGATGCTGTATGCCTCGTTGTGCCTCTGAGGCTCATGGGAAAGGCGAGGCAACGGAGCTAAGCGTCTCGATAGACGCACGCCGAATGCGGAAATTCCCATACCAGGTCTTCTGACTACGCCATTTGCCAAGGGTGTGTATGCGTAGCGCTTATGGTCTGATTCAGAAACGGGCGAAGATGGCACTGGCGTCGGGTCGGATAACTGTTGTATGCGGGTGATCAGGGAGAATCTTCGTTGGTGCCTTGGAGATGGCATTCTGGCGACTTACACCCGCTCAGCATTATGTGAATTGAAGGCCAACGGATGGTGGGGAATACACTAACCGGACTGGTTCTCCGCCGCCTTAAACCTGATTGTGCACAAGGGGCGCAATATGAACAGATCACGCCCTGAGATCGACTCAGAGGTACAGGATATATGTTGGTCCGTAGCAGCGTACGACAGCATGAAAAAGCTTACTCGATGAGCGCCGTGTCATGGGCGGTATACGTGATCCCGTATCATATCGATGCTGATCGCCGAACAGTTGTGAGGCCTGCGCACCTGTTATGGTTGTGGCAGATATGTTTCAACGATAGACAGCACTAGACCTGGCCCAATCGTATCATTAATCCGTGCGGGTCGGCGATTCCCATGCTACTGCACTCACAAGGGGGCACATATGTACTTGGAAGTGTGATTATTGTTGAAACATAGGCTGTCGAGCTGGTGCACTTCCCCCCTCTTGTTTTCTGGAGCTGCTGTGACAACGGACTCACGAAGGAAAACTGGCTGAGGAAATTCAAAATACTCACAGTCTGGTGTCAGACGGCTGACTTGCGAGGTGCCCAAGAGATTGAAGTGACTTACTTAGACTCATACAGTCGGTATAGCAGCAGCTAAAGTACAAAGGAGAGGGGCATATTCACGGACTTTTAACGCTATCAAGGCAAACAGGCGCAAGCAGACGCGTCGCGTAACTTACCTTCTGACACGAGGTGGCGGCTTGTGTATCACCATCCTGGCGCTCTAGTTTTCGTGTCGCCGCAGCACTCTCTGTTCATTCTCTACAGCAACACACTAGCGATGCCCCCGACGACGCCCTTGACTGTGGACGAAGATGATTTTATGAACAGTTTACTCTCGGGTCTGGGCTCTTCTATACACGCTGAGTCCAGCAAGCACCAGCCTCAGTCCCAGCATATCAAATCACCAGTGAAAATCTCTCAAAATAAAAGACGGCTTTCAGACACGTCACACCCCCGGAAGCGACACTGTGATACCCCCCCAGATTTGGACGTGGTCGCACTGCTAGACGGTGCTGAGAATTGGGACTGGAAGGAGATGGAAGTTGGCTTCCTCACACCAAAGAAAGGTAATACGACTTCTGGAAAGGCACGCCCATAATTTCCTGCTTTCGTAGCTAAGCGCTGACCCCAGTCTCATTGAAGAGGTCCCCAACAAAGCGCAAGTCGTCTCCCATGAAGAATTCACCGTTGACCAGGAGGTCCATATCGCTACCTACTGGTACATCGCCCTTGAAAGTACAAGAATACGACCTTGCTGGGCTCCTTGATGGAGCTGAAGACTGGGACTGGGAAGATATGGAGGCAGACTTTCTTACTCCAAAGAAACATAGTTCAACTGCACAGAAGGTACGCGGTGAACGGACCTCGGTTCTCCTTGCTAATTTCGATATAGCCATCGATTCCACCTGGAAAAGCATACGCCAGAGAAACATGTACTCGATGCACCGTCGAAAGCGTGAGCTCCGACAGCTCCGATAATGCTTTTCAGAAAGTACTGCCAGCCATTTATCGCGGTTTCCCATAGGGGCTGATCCCAGACGACAGGTTCTTTCTGTGCGCGTTCATCGAGGAGAACACCGCTCAGTCATCCTCCGTGACGATTGGGCAAATTCTGACATACGTGCAGGTATGCAAGTGTTCTCTTCTTCGCCGTAAGCTAACACTGTCTAGGCGATATTATCAATGTGCTTGGTGAATTTGACCTATTCTCTAAGGTTATCACAGTATCTTCCCAATCCAACTTACTCATCCACCACCCTGATCTCCTTCTCACCGCCACTGCCCTTTCCAACGCACCTCAGTGTCGCCGTAAACCACTTCTCTCCGCCTTGGTACGCTCCACATCAGATGTCACCCCTGCCATTGTTTGGGGAAACATGCTCCATGAGGTCATGCAGTCGTGCATGATTTCCCAGCGGTGGGATGAACGCTGGATTGACGAGCGCATTGACGAAGTTGTTCGAAGGAGCCTCGCCGAGCTTGTGAAGATTGGCCTTGGCGTCGACGAAGCGAAGCGAGAGGTAAAAACACGCTCCAAAGGTTTGCGCGTTTTCTCCGAGCGGTACATGGCAGATGTTCCGAAGGTTGGGGTAGTCATGCTTTCTCTTCAGGATTATATTCAGACGATCGTTGCAGCCCGATGCAATACTCACCAACACTCGTGCCGCCTACGGCCAGACTTCTCTCCTGGCAATATCAGAACTCCATGACGTCGAAGAAGACATTTGGTCCCCGACGTATGGACTCAAAGGTAAACTTGATGCCACTGTGCAAGCCGTCATTGCCCAGAGTACAATTGAGAAACAGCTCAAACACCAGTCTCTTTTGAGTGAACACGTTATGCCTTTCGAGATCAAAACAGGTCGCTCTGTCGCGGGAATGGAGCATCGTGCACAAACAATGCTCTACACCCTCCTCGCATCCGAGCGCTATGGTGTAGAAGTGCCCAGTGGGTTACTATATTACACTCAAAGCGAGGAGGTCGTGCAGGTACCCAGGGGTAAGAACGAACTCAGGGCACTCATTGGTGCCAGGAACGAGATGGCGGCGTATATGATGCGGAGGAGTACAACTGCAAAGGACATAGAAGGGAGCGATGTTGAGCCATTTCTCCCACCCACCATTGATGACGAACGCACGTGCAAGAAGTGCTATGCTTTGGATGCCTGCATGCTTTATCGCAAGGTAAGTGGTCAGCACCACAGCTGTATCTGTGATCTGACATGCAGTTCGACAGGCGGTTGAAGATGTTCAGGACGATTCATCGCCAATCGCGGACACCTATGCATTGAAGACGTCGCATCTGACCCCTGCCCAGGCCGCCTTCTTCAAACAGTGGGAATCCCTCATCTCGCTGGAGGAGCAGGACCTCGTCCGCTTCAAGAAAGAGCTGTGGACTATGAATGCACAGGAGCGCGAAGAGAAGGGCAGGTGCTTCAGTTCAATGGCCATCGACTTGTCATACCGTGCTGGGAACAAACAGCTACCTGAGAAGATCCACCGCTATACGTATCGTTTTATTCGAGTCTTGGATGTGGGCGCGACGGGGGACACGGCCAGATCACTGCTGAACGGACACATGAGCTGTGGCGATGCTATCACCGTCTCCGTCGAGCCCGAGCTCCTTGCTCTCGCTAGAGGTTTTATCGTAGAGCTGACGCCACATGAAGTCATCCTCGGAGTCGACCATGAAATCTCCGCGGGCAAGATAGCTGCACGCCTCAGAACACTGAGGGGAGCGGCAGCACCTGTGATATTCAGGATCGACAAGGACGAACTATTCGGTGGAATGGGCCGCATCCGAGATAATCTTGCGCAGCTCTTCTATGCAGACGGAGACACACGACGGCTCGAGCTTGTCGTAGACCTGCGGCAGCCAAGGTTCGATGACAAAACAGAGACCCAGGACTATCTGCAACTTATTCCGGAGTATGTGGGTGCTTCGGCATCGCTGAATTCGAGCCAGCTGGGCGCAATGACACGGGTATTGAGCGCGCAGGACTATGCGCTGATCCTTGGCATGCCGGGAACTGGGAAGACGACGGTAATTGCTGCGCTTATTAGAACGTTGGTGGGAATGGGCCGATCAGTGCTTCTTACATCGTACACGCATTCCGCTGTGGATACCATTCTGCTGAAGCTGAAAGATGTTGATTTCGGAGTGTTGAGACTTGGGAATGTCGACAAGGTACGGAGGACAGATTGGTTTTTGTTGGCAGACCAAGGTGCTAAATCAACGACGGGCTATTCTTCATAGGTGCATCCGGATGTCCGGAAATTCACTTTAGCAGATCGAAAAACAGCTGCGACGATCGAGCAGCTAGAGAACCAGATCATGACTCCCCCTGTTGTTGCTACGACATGCTTGACCATCGACCAGTAGGTCTTTCCCTATGAACCCTTTTGGAAGGTGAGATGTTAACATGGGGCATGATCAATAGCGCCCTCTTTTCTCGTAGAACCTTTGATTATTGCATTGTCGACGAAGCTTCTCAGATCACCTTACCAACCTGCTTAGGGCCCCTCCGTTTTGCTGAGAAGTTCGTCCTTGTGGGCGATCATTTCCAGCTTCCTCCTATTGTGAGTGACAACAGATGCGAGTAGATTAATTGCTCACATAATTGCCACCACAGGTTCGCAACCTTGCTGCGCGTAAAGGCGGGCTTGAGACGTCTCTATTCCGTAGGCTGTCTGATGCTCACCCGGGTGCAGTCGTGGACCTGACATACCAATACCGAATGAACGAGGATATCATGGAGCTGTCAAACAAGCTCATATACGGAGGTCGTCTCCGGTGCGGATCAGATACGGTTGCGAAGCGCTGCCTTGTGCTGCCTTCGAGGACTTTCGTTGAATCCTTACGATCTGGCGCGTGTATCTGCCGTCACGGCGAATGTTGGCTGGAGCAGATTCTTTCCGAAAGGTGAGTGCGATTGCTTCCTAGTACGGAGGCTTGGACTCATCCAAGGATATCTGCAGCTGCAAAGTAGTCTTCATCGACACTGATCTTCTCCCAGCTCATGAATCCCGCGTGGGCGACCTCGTGCAGAACGACATCGAAGCGTCACTGGTCTACCAGCTGGTAGAAGCCCTTCTGCGCAGCGATGTTCGCCAGGATCAAATTGGTGTCATGTCTCCCTACCGACAACAGATCAAGCTCCTCTCGCATTTACTACAGGACCGACGGCAGATAGAGATTCTTACAGCCGACAGGAGTCAAGGCCGTGACAAAGACTGCATTATCATCTCGATGGTTCGATCCAACGATTCGGGTCAGGTAGGTCCAACCCGTCCATCTAGCTAGCTTGATTTCTGACCAGTACCACGTCAGATTGGCGACTTAATTAAAGACTGGCGGAGAATCAACGTATCCTTTACTCGTGCTCGGTCGAAGCTGGTCATCATTGGTTCGCAGACGACATTATCATTGACGCCCTTGCTGACGGAGTTCTTCACGTTGGTGGAAGACCGAAAGTGGATTCTTAAGCTGGCCAGCGGAACGGAATCGATGCATGAGATTGTGGAGAGCCCAAGATCTGGCATTCGAAGCCCCGGGAAAAGAGATGTGAAGAGCGCGGGCCTGGGGAGATCTCAAGATAGCGAAGAGCACAAAAGGCAGACGGCGAGGACGCCCAGGATAGATGAAGGGCTGCTCCGGGGACGACCTGTCTTAAACGATATTGTAAATGGCGAGAAGTAAAGTTGGTCGGATCCTTGTACGCACCTTCGTCATTGGATACCTCATAATATGTTTAGCGACCGGATACAGAAAGAAACAGCGAGCGTACACGTCTTAAAGGTACACGTAGATATCATTCATACAATTACATGTAGAGGTCCCCAGAACTCGATGCCCAAGCCCTGTTCCAAAAGGGGTGCGTTGTTTGGCAAAAGCCTCAGATCCAAACAACCCTTTCGGGATCACAAATTTTGGGCCCAATCCAACGCCAAACGCCTTGTGAGGCCAACGCTCCCAACCAAAACTGTTCGTTCGTGTGCCTGCGTACCCGTGGGATCTTCACTAGCGAATCTACGGGTTAACCTATCAACTCAAAACTACGATGGATGACAGTATGGATTTGGCTGTGGACTCTGATGAGGTTCCTCGGACCAAGCGCTTCAAAGTGAGCTTTGCTTTAAAGTTGTATGGAAAAGTGACCAGACCATGCGCCACTCCAGCACCAGTCCTATAAGCAAACATTGAAAGATGTTCATCTCCCTTCAGCTCTGGATCTTTCGAAATTCGACCACGACATTACTGTACGTGGAGTGCCAATCCCGTTCGTGATCATACCTAATCTCAGCGCAGGACAACGACTCTCATTTCTACCTGGCCCTTCAAGAATGGCGTCAACTCAACCTTTCCCCTGCTTTCCTCCACTTTGCCAGCAAAGCCGACCCGCTGGCAATCTCGATGCCCCTACTATTACACAACTGGAAGGAAATAGTCGAGTTATGGAAAGGTGCTTTAGATGTGTCCGATGACGAGGCTATGAAAGCGCTCCTCGAGTATGTCTCTATTCCATGCTCACGCGAAAACTATATCGAACTTCTGTAGTTTACTGCAGAAACTGGCCCACGATCTGCGCACGACCCTCGCTCCCGTGTATCTCGATGTACTGGAGCTTCTTCTCAAGCTCCTTAATCGACCGATATCAGCCCCGACCCTTACAACTCTCCTCGCTACGCTCTCCGGACTATTCAGGTACCTCCTTGTTCCGTCAATAAACCCTGACCTGCTGTCACAAACCTGGAATTCCATTCGCTCTATAATTCCTACGTGCAATCCGGAAGTGCAACGTGCTACCGCCGAAGTATGGGGCTCCGTGCTGAGACGTTTGAAGAGTACAGCTAGGGAAAAGGCGCTCAATTTAATGGCGGAGAGCATTGATGAAGTTGAGGACGCTACTGCCTGGATGGTTGTTTTTGCTTGCAAGGTTCATCTATCCATATTGGGACACGGTCGTCGCGCTGACTCGTTTATCCATCAGTCCGTTTCACAGACACTGCACACGACTACTGCGTCTGTTATGGCCCCTTTGATTGATTTCTATCTCAGATGTGAACGTCCAGATGCATTGTACGGGCTTCTCCGGCGTGTGTTGACGGCCTTGGTCCATCACTGCAAAGGCCCAGAGCAGTTCTCAACAGTAGCAGAACTCATTGTCCAACGGCTTTCTGCCACAGCAAATCTGGTTGATCCAACGGATGCAACCTATGAGCGTTTACGGCGCGTGCTACAGATAGCCTCTGTCGTCTGCGCAGTCCGTCAGGGGTCTCGGATGTCGCGTAAGCATGCGCCCCTGTCGATGACCCCGAACTAACATTCCATCATACAGCTGCTCAATTGACACGTCTCGCTTCTGAGCTGCCCTCACTTCCTCTGGTTCCGGCTCTCCAATGTGCCCTCCTCGGATTCTCGACGTCCCTCCTCACAGCCGGTGACATGTCTTTATCAACTGGGCCAGGACGGATATTTCTTCTACGCGCTATCGAGACGCCTTCATTCGGAGTGCTACTTCTCGGCACGCTTGCTGAACTTGGGTGGGGTGGATGGAAGCTTATAGCTTTACCCGCATTGCTTAAATCCACTCCCACACTGTTACAGCAGGAGCCAAAGCAGACTTTGCGCCTACTCGCGAGTCTTCAGCGCACGGGGCGGTTAACCGAGGTTGATATAGTCTGGCGGCGCAGTGTCGATAACTGGGTTCATGACCGATTCAACCTTTGGGAGAAGAATTCGGAACGCGTTGATGAGCTCATTGATATTTTGACGTTGTCTGAATATGTCCAATCCTTTCCGCCGTTGGTGATCCTGATCATTAATGGCCTACTCGACATCCCTGACCCAGAAGAAGACTGGCACTCGACATATGCGAATGCGGCCTGGGTTATAGGAGCGTGTATGCATGCGCTTGCAGATTGCGACTCCGACTCATGGGCGGGTCAGGTTGATATGTCAAGGTGGGTCAAGAAAGTGGCGGAAAGGTGGGCATGGTCGGAGATCGTACTCCAAAGTCTAGTAATACTGCTCAAAATAAGGTCTGTCCTCATTGTTTCGCTGATGTACGCAACCTCATCACAAACCCATTACCGACTTATATTAGTCCCAGCAAATCAGAAGCGTTTTTGTTCTCTGACTTGTATCCCTTCCTGAAACCTCGTCTCCTTTCGCACTCCCGCTCCATGCGATTAAGTGCTATGAAGCTGCTGTCTTCGAAGCTGGTCAAATCTTCGCCGGGAGAACAAGAAGTCCTCAAGCGATGTCTGCAGGGCGAGGAGGTTTCTCTCGATGTTCACGGTGTTCGAGAGCGCGTGCTACGAATCGGGCGTGTCGGTCAAGTCGTTAAGGAAGATGAACCGCTAGGTGCTGATCTCTGCCTTCGGTGGCTTATATGTCAGTTCCCGACGAATGGAATACCATCATGATGTTATACTGACTATTTTTACTATAGCTCAGCTCAAGGTTAATCTACGCCCGGTGTGGTCTCCTGCCTCTGAGGCCATCTCATCATTGGCTCAAAGGCTCGGTGATCATGTGTGGCATCTCGTGTTTTCCGAGCTCCAGGGTGTCTCAAATGGTCAGGCTGCCAAATCTGCTCCCGAGTGGCTGAACGAGGGCGAAGGCGAAGAAGACAACGCTGACGACCCATGGGAGGATGAGCGTTCTTGGAGGGATCCCGGTGCGCACAAGGTGCGAAGCGTAGTCTTGAAGTGGTTGTCCAGCAGCCTTCAACGCAGGGCAATTATTCATGTGAGTGGCCCTGGAGTACCGACATTGTCTGATGCGTCTGATGAGCTTGATTTGGTAGGACCAAGTTTCTGCTGGACGCTTCGATGCTATCTCGTATGAGAGTCAGCTCTTAGGGACGCTCGGCCAGTGTTCGTCACTGGCGGAGAAACACAATCGCGAATTCGTTCCCTTATTTCTTTCCTTGGCCGGTCCTGATGCCGAAACAAAGATGGCTCGACATCAGCTGCAATCTTGGCTTTCGCTTTTCAGCAAGTTCAACAATCCCAAGGCTTTACACTCTACTGAAGAGCTGTATTCGCTGTACCGCTCGCTACTATCTCATCCTGACCGCTCGCTCCAGACTATATCCCTTTCTTGCCTTCTAACATACAAATCACCGTACCTCCTTTCCCATGAAAACATGCTACGACTGCTTCTCGACGACACACGCTGGCGGGATGAACTTACTTCTCTCGACATGTCTGCGATTGAAGCCCAAGATCGCCGCCAGCTCGTGGATGTTATCATCCGTATTTTGTTCGGGCTCATGCTGGAGAGGAAAGGTGGTTCGAGAGGAGGAGGTCGTCGGGCAGCCGTTCTTTCCGCTATGGCAGGGTGCACAGACGAAGAATTGTCTGTGCTCGTCGATCTCATGCTCAAGCCTATACAGTCTGATAGCCGTGCACGTCGAGAAGGCGGATTCGAGTTGCGGAACGTGCTACCAGAGGTCTCGCAGAAGCAACAATCTGGATTTTTGACATTACTGGGAGACGTCCTGAAGAACCTTGGCCCGCGGACAACGTCATATTGGCCTGCTTTGCTGGGATCGACATTGGATCTGATTGCCAACGCCCAGGGGCCAATTACGGCTGGAGAGCGAGATGATGCTACCGAAGAAGATACCGATGACCAAGATGAAGACGAGGAGGCGGTGGAAGTAACAGTCTCAAAGTCGATGCGTTCCGTGCGTCAGTTGGGGCTGAAGCGATTCGCTGATTTTTTCCGAAGTCCGGTCACGTTTGACTTTTCCCCTTACTTGGCGGCATGTTTTGGTACCATCATCTCGCCGCGATTAACTGTACTCGACAAGGAGAACACGCAGGCACCTTCCGCGATATTGGAGATGTTTCTTGCTTGGGGGTCTCGACCAGAGTATGCCCGATATCTGGTGGACTATGATCCTCAGGTTTTACCAAAAGTGTATGCCTGCCTAGTCGCCATCAATGTCAAACCTACGGTCTTGACCAGGGTCTTCGACCTTGTTGAGCGGCTTTTACACCTCGCTGGAGAAGACCATACGCTTTCTGACGCGCTCATCAAACCTCACGTATCTTTGCTTCTTCACAACCTTGCCACTTTGGTGGAACGAACGAAAGACGAAGCTGCACTATCGAGTCCTCTCGCACAACGCCAAATTAGCATTCTATCTGATATCGCCCATCATATCTCCGATCCAACCCAAGCTGCTACACTGCTACAGTTGTTGTCGCCACTCCTTCGCAAACCAACCAAAGTTGTTTCAGAAAAGACGAAGGTCAATCTCCTAAAGATCTTGGGCAGTCTCTTCCCTCTTATCCCCGAGCTACCGAATCAAACTTCCGCTGTGAATGCCAAGGTTTTTGAACTGCTGTCCCAACTGTTCCTCGTATTCCGCTTCAGTCAGGGCCGTATCGCTCTCACCTTAACTTTCAATGCGTTGGCTGGCCTTGACGTCAATCTTCGCTCCCTCGCATCCCTTCTCGATTCTCTTAATGCTTATTCGACAAAAAGAATCAACGAGCCCGACTTTGACCGTAGACTTGCAGCATTTGCAACATTGAACGACCAACAACACTCCTCACTGTCGCCACGTGACTGGCTGCCGGTCGTCTACAACATGCTGTACTTCATCCAGGATCCTGATGAGCTCGCTGTACGTAACAACGCCGCCTTTGCCTTTCGGCGTCTGGTCGATATTATCGCTGAAGGCGTTTCTTCGGAGTACGAGACGATCTTCATGCGAACCGTTTTCCCAGGACTCAAGAAAGCTCTACGCTCGAAGCACGAACTCGTGCGGGCGGAGGTGCTGAGTGTCATCGCGTACGCAATCGTAAAATGTGAACGCATCGAAAGTCTGCAGGAAATGCGGCCTCTCCTTGCCAGTGGCGACGACGAGGCCTCGTTCTTCACAAACATCCATCACATTCAGATTCATCGTCGATCAAGGGCTCTTCGGCGGCTGGCGGAGCAATGCGACGAAGGCTATCTACGTAGTCGAACACTCGCAGAGATTTTCTTGCCGCTGGTTGAACACTACATTACTTCTACGGCCACTCTTGATCACCACCTTGTCACTGAAGCCATCAACACTCTCGGCCGGATCGCGAAGCATCTAGCCTGGGGGGTATATCATTCCCTGGTCCAAAAATACCTTCGGTCATCGAAAGAGAAAGATGATAGCGTTCGCGTTTATGTCCGAGCGCTTGTGGCTGTACTGGAGAACTTCCATTTCTCCATGGAAGAAGTCGTGCAGGAGATTGAGCTCGATGCTGCCGAGACGAATGAAGGGGAGGTTGAAGAACAAATAGCGGACCAACACGCTCCTCCACAGGCTTCACGTCCAACTGACATCAAAAAGATCGCGGATGCTGTCAACCTGCGACTACTACCGAGCCTCTTGCAATATCTGGAGAAACGAGACGAGACAGAAGACACCCTCCGCATTCCCATTTCGGTCGGTATCGTGAACGTTGCTAGGCATCTTCCAGAGGCCATTCGGGAAGCACAAATATCCAAACTGCTTACTGTCCTCAGTCAAGTTCTGCGCAGCAGGTCTCAAGAAACCAGAGACCTTACTCGGGACACCCTTTGCCGGATCGCAGTGATGCTGGGACCGAAATATCTCCCCCCTATGCTCCGGGAGATGCGAGCGGCCCTATTGCGCGGCCCTCAGCTTCACGTGCTAGCGTATGTAATGCATGCGCTGCTGATCCATACCACAGCTACCGAACATGTCGAAATCTTCGGTGATTTAGACGATTGCGTGAATGACATCGCGCATGTGTCCGCCGAAGTGGTCTTCGGTGAATCCGGGAAGGATGTGCAGTCGGAGGACTTCAAAACTAAGATGCGTGAAGTCCGAGCGTCTGCTTCCAAGGGCTTGGATTCATTCGCAATCGCAGCAAAACACGTCTCTCCGTCTCGAATCAGTTGCCTCCTGCTACCTCTCCGCTCCATCATGCGCGAGACTGGATCGCTGAAGACAATGCAGCAGGTCGACGAAGTCCTCCGCCGTATTGGTGGTGGTCTGAATGCCAACACTCGCCTCACTCCCACAGAATTGCTGGTTCTCTGCCACACTCTGATCAGCCAAAATGCGCGGTTCCTCCAGGAAGTACCCTCGGTCCCAAAATCAAATGGCAAGAACAAGAAGAACGATGCAATTGTACAAATGAAGCGCAAAGTCGTGGTGGAGACGGATCACTACGCTAATAACTCATTCCGGTATGTTTAACAGTCACTCCATGGATCGATCACTCATTTGCTTCCTAGATTCGTGGTGTTTGGTATCGACCTATTCAACACCGCCTTTCGTCGAAGCCGTTTTGACTTTCATGATACCGCTATCATCGCCCGCTTGGAACCCATGGTCAAGGTCATCGGCAACACCTTATACTCGAACAGCAACGCAGTCGTCATTTCAGGCATCAAAGCGGCAGCGTCTATCGTCAAATGTCCACTGAAGTCCATCGACAAATCCGTTCCTGTCATTGTACGTCAGATCCTCGAAATCATCAAGCAAACGGGGAGTGCCGAATCAGAAGTTGTCCAAACTGCGCTCAAGTCCCTCTCAACTATCCTCCGAGACTGCCCCGCTGCGCAAGTGAAAGAGAAAGATCTCGTATTCCTTCTCGAATTTCTTGCTCCTGATCTGGAAGACCCTGCTCGGCAGACATCAGTGTTCCCTATGCTTCGAGCGATTGTTTCTCGCAAGTTTGTGGTCCCAGAGATATACGACCTGATGGACAAAGTCTCTGAGATTATGGTGACGAGCCAGTCTGCCCAGATTCAAGAGCTCTGTCGAGGTGTCCTTCTGCAGTTCCTGCTTGACTATCCGCAAGGGAAAGGGCGTCTCCGCAACCAAATGGTCTTCTTGGCGAAGAACTTGTCCTACGTGTACGAAAGCGGCCGCAAGTCCGTCATGGAGCTCCTAAGCGCTGCCGTTGCCAAGTTCGAGGTCGGGCTCGTGAGGGAGTACGCAGATCTCCTCTTTGTAGCGCTCGTTATGGTACTCGCCAACGACGACTCAGCAAAATGTCGTGAAATGGCGGCAGAGTTAGTCAAGGCCCTGATCTCACGACTGGATGACGAACACCGGAAGGTCACCATGAATCACTTGCACACGTGGGCAACCCAGGAGACTCAGGTGCAGCTTACGCGGGTGTCCATGCAGGTGTACGGTCTCGTCATCGACGTGCTGCAGCGAGATACAGCACAGTACATTGGCCCTTTGCTCGAGGATGTCAATGGAGCACTTGATCGCAGTGCACGAGAGCTACAGTCTTCACGTGACGCCGATGATGATAGCATGGAAGTCGACATCGACTGGCAAGTACCCTACCATTCCTTACTCGCGCTGAGCAAGGTTCTTCGCAACTTCCCCGAATTCACTTCCGACTACGAGAAGATCGCCTGGGCGCACATCACCTCACACCTCCTTTTCCCACATGCGTGGGTGCGCACCGCCGCTAGTCGATTGCTTGGTTTATTGTTTGCCGCGGTCCCGGTCGCGCAACCCCTAAGCGATCTGGCCGATGACCACCCGTTGTCCCTAGTTGGCATGCGAGATGTTGCGGAGAAGCTGTCTCTCCAGCTGAAGAGCGAGCATCTCGACGCAGCTCTCAGCTTGCAGATCGTGAAAAATCTATTTTATATTGGGAAATCCTTTTACGTCACTCCTGTCGCACCCTCCGATCCTGGGGAGAGTGGGCCAGATGAGAGTGAAGGGGACGAAGAAGAGGACGAAAAAGAGCTGGAGGGTGTTGAGGGTGAAGGGAAAGACAGTAAACGTTCTCCGCAGGATCCCCTCCCGTGGCTATTCTCCAAGCTCTCCTACCAAGCTCGTTCTGCACACATCGCACGACGCAACAGGTCCAAAAGCTCTGTAAGTTGCTTTCTATTTGTATTCGGGGTGCATCGTCACTAAAACTGCATCTAGGAGAACTGGGTCCACCAACCCTCCTCCGTCTTCCGTTGGTTCGCGGCGATGGTCTCACACATGGACGCTGACCGCCTTGAGTCGTTCCTCCCGCACATACTATCCCCGCTCTATCGAATCGCAGAGGACGACACAATCCGGGACGATCATATGGGTAAGTCCGCCGTCGCATACAATATTCACGGCTATGTGTTAAGCTCTTGGACTACATAGACGAGCTGAAAACGCTCGCTGCCGAGTTGCAAGACCTCGTGCAGACTAAAATAGGTACTACCAAGTTCGCCAATGCGTACAACCGCATACGGCAAGGTGTGCTCTCTGTGCGACAGGACCGTCGGACTGCTCGAGTAACACAGGTACGTCAGGGCCCGCCCTTTTTTGCTGTTCTACGATAGCTCATCGACTTGAATACATCATAGGCGACTGTCAATCCGGAAGCTGCTGCGAAGAGGAAGATGCAGCGAAACGTAGTAAAAAAGGAGAGTCGGAAGAGGAAGAACAGGACTTTCGCGTGAGTGCTTTCATGTGATTTCGATTGCGATTTTGAAACTGATGCGCCCGGATTTCGATACAGGGATAGCAAAGGGCGGGTGAAGAGAAGACGCGAAGAGTGATGCGTGGCTACACGTATTGCAGTGATGGGATCTTGTCGTGGACGTTTTACACTTTCTTTAAATAACTTATCATCTATACACGCTCGCAATCTAAATCTACACGTTCATTAACACTCATCAGTGGGGGCGTTGAGTGGGGCTGTGCGAATGTCTTAGGGTGATTACCGATGACCTTATGCCCGGCCGTAATCTCGGGAACTTAGCTTTGCCGTCCTCCCTGCGGCGTAGCTTATTGTACGACTACGACTCTGACCTCCACGACGATGCCTGACCCAGTAGCGGACAAAAACGGATTCCTGCGTCTCTACATGAAAAATCACCCCGACACGCTCGTCGCGTATGTCAAGCACTTTGGGAAGGTGAAGGAGAACGTCGCTACCGCCGAGCTCAAGGATATTGATTCCAAAGTCAGTCCGCCCATGCTTGAGTGAATTTTTTTTACGGTCTGTACATGAAATCCTGACCATGTATATTGTTACATTTATCACAGGGCATGACTCTGGCGTACAAGCTCCAGAGCGGGCAGGACCGTTTTGTGCGTGTGGAGTTCAACCCGCCGCTGGCTGGATATGAGGAGGTCAAGCCGCGCATGCTCGCCATGAAAGCGGAGGCGCAAGAGAGCCTCGGAATGGCAAGTCCTAGCCCGAACCTGTGTCCCAGCTTGCTAAACCCAACCCAGATAAAAGCCCCTCAGCTAACAAAGCTCTTCGTCCCGCTTTCCATCATCCCCTCAACCCTCTTTCTCCTCACGTTCTTGTACGTTACTCTCCCCCCGCCAGACACACACCCCTTCTTTGGCCCCTCGCGGTGGCTGAACGACGCCGTCGGGACGACGGGGATGTTCTCGAAGCGCGGCGTGTTTGGCTTGGTGGCCACTGTGCATAGCTTGGAGGCGCTGTATACGTATTCGCTGTGCAGGCGGTATGTCAAGGGGGCATTGCTTTCGGTGAGTATCTGGCTTTTGCGGGTGTAGATGGGCTGACAATGTGGGTTATGGGGGCGTAGATGGCGTATGTGCTGCTGACGCTGCCCTTTGGGTATCCGATCTGGGCGGAGATCCGTAGGCGCGTGCAGGTTGCGCGGATTGATTCGGTTATGAAAGTAGAGTAACTTAACTTCAGAGGGGTGTATGGTATGGTTGGAGCAGGTAGGGCTCGTCGTTCTTGTGATATTTACCATTGTGCTATCCCGACTGTTAATATTGTTGAAGTCGGTCGACATGGTCGTGTAACGGTGCAAGAAATTACGAGGGCTGGATGAGGCATTACTTGCTATCCTTCGTCGGGCTATATAAGCAAGACGACAACAAAATCAGTTACAGAGCTCCGTCTATCCCAGAACTGCACTACGATAAATCCATAGGTTCCTCCCCCCCTTCATCATCATCCAGAATCTCTGGCTCCTTCCTCCTTCGTCCCTCCGCCAACTCGCACTCCTCTAGCGCAGCTTCCACATCATCCTCATTCCAATCACTCGTCGCGTCCCACTCGTTCTCGAATTCAATATCAAGCGTGAGCTCTTCAGCATCCGTCAATGGGAGGAACGTCGCGAGTGACGTAGTGCCGGTGGTGGGGAGCTGGGAGACGGGCTGGACCCAGCGCCGTTCGCGGAGGCGTTTGTGCCGCTCGCGGTCTTCTTCGATGCGTTTGAAGATGTCGTTCCGGGAGAGGGACGAGGTGGACGGGGCTGAGGAGTCGGTGGGATTAGAACCCGAGGTATCGAGGGAGGGCTGGCGCGCGTCGAGGATCGTCATGACATCGTCGACTTTTTGTGGATCAATAACGCGTTTACTGCGCCAGCTTTCGAGTATCTACGTAGTGTACGTCTGTTCAAACCACGACCTTTGCGATAATTTGAATGGCCCACGTACCTGCTTAGTGCTCGTTAAGTTCGGCAGGCCCTGCCTCCCCTGCGGCACGACATACTCGACTATCTGCTCGAGGTCCCGCGCCACGAAGTCGACATAGAAAGCACCCTTGGACTTGGTGGTCGATGCGGTTGACGTGGATGGGTCGACCTGGGAGTGTGATTTTGCGAGGAGGGAGGTTTCGCAGAGCGAGTCTAGGAAGTAGAGGATGTTGATGCGGTGGTTTATCGAGCCCTGTGCGGTGTGAATTTGTACACTGGGTGTGGGGTCAATCAGTGGGTCAGCATGGACATACCTTTTGACATTCTTCGACGATGCAATCCCAGAGGTCTTCACCGCATCGTGAAAAATACTTGAGGGCGTAGCTGACGACTTTTTGGATTGATTGTTGAGTACTTGGGTGGGGTCAGAGTTTGTGATGAGACAAGAGAAGGCACACGGGCGTACGCGTTGAGCTTTCGGAGGAGAGATAGGAATTGCATTCGCACTTCGAAGGGATCCATCCTGTCCTAGCTGGCTGCTGAGCGCTGAGCGTTGAGCTTTACAAGATAGATCAGCACGCAGCCGCTGGAAAGCGTTTGTGACTAAGTTATTGAACTAGCTCTCGAGTACGAGAAAGCCTCGAGCACTTCGTTTTGGGACATTTCGTACGCGTCTTTATGGTGTTGCATTTTCGATGGGTTGGCACAGGTTGGCACGACACACAAGAGGCTTGCAGGGACCAACAGACTGAGAATGTCCACTCAAATATTGTATCTAGTTAGCTCAATGCATGGTCTGGCACAGGGTTCTTTGGATCCAAGGTCACGAATTGTGGCCTAGGTACTTCTCTCACCCCAAAGGTATTAACCCCACTTGACCGGTCACCAGCGAATCCCAGCCGTCCGAGCTGGACAACTACCTTCACAAACGCCCGCTTAGCATAGCTCATCGCTACCCATATCTTTTGCAACATTCCAATTTCCGCATTTTAATTTGCCACCGGATCGCACCGCAGGTCGAAGCGTGCAAAGTTGCCAGGTCAACGATACCGAAGATGGTTGGTGTCCCTCCATGTTGGAGGAGGCCTTCGGAAAAGTCAAATTTCGCGTTTTTTTTTCGGTATTCTAGCTACTGACAAGCCCCGCAGGCCCAGGCGAACCTTTGGTAAGTTAGTGGGAAAGCGCTTATACACTTTGTAATTGACAAGGATCTTGCGGGATGGCGCGAAATCGAGGGTCGACCATGTTCTCGAATGCTTGAACTGCGAAACCGCGCAATATTGACAACGTTCTTAGCTCAAGTGTGTGCCATGTTCTTTAGCCCGCTTTTCCAGTGCAAAAGTCGAGCTGTCCAAGAGTCTTTGACAGATCCACTTCACGTTTGGTCCCATTTATTGGATTCCAGGGGAATTGACTCATATTCGTTAGCGAGCAGACAGTTATTGGCTGGCTCGGATCCAGCCGTTTTTACGCTCCAGCTGTCTACTCGCCTGGAGAGTTCGAGGCTGGATTTTTGTAGCAGGTAAAAAGATCGTGTGGTTGATATGTGCTGATCATGATCATTCCCGACACCCCTCCATGGACAAGTCTCCGGGCGCTTGTACGGATGCGCCGGGACCAATCATCGGCCACCACCCCACTTATATTCCAAGGTTTTCTACTACCTACTCAATCTATCCTCCGTGCTAAACATGCAGGAGTTATATATGCAGCGAGCACGCGCGCTATCTTTCGGACAAATGCAGCACAATAATCACGCCAAATAAGGCAAGTGTCACGGTCTGCCTCAGCCAGCACCAAGAAGGCTCCGGATCCCAGACTCAAAGGTATTCGAAAAGAATTTGATTTAACGCACCCTGTGTCTCTTCGTTTCAAACCTACCTCCGGCGCATTACTGACGCTCCCTCACATCCAGTTGTATATATATGCGGCAAATGGCATGGGCAGTCACTACCACACACCACCCTTCCGTCCTTGAATCGACATATCCTATTCTCCGACGCTTCAATTTCTAGTCTAGTGCCGTTAGGCGCGTTCAGTCGCTCATGCTTGCCATGTTCGTCACTATTATGATTGTCTCTCTGACCTTTCAGCTCACTCTTGTCTCATAGTGCGTCGATTACTGACTCGTTTAATTATGGTGAAGATGAGGTCCAACCGACTGAGCTGGCGAGTTTGGCCAGAACCAGACCGTCCGCAGATCGCCAAGACAGCTTGACGGTGTCCACACCTTCTTTGGGGACCCAGGCCGGCCAGTTCTGGGATGCCGCGGCGAACGTTCGGCAGGATGTGAACGGCTGCTTATATGTGGTTCCTTCATCCACTATGGCTCCTATGTGGGGCGGCGCCCCGCACAACTTGGCGAGTCTACGTGGGGTCACGCTCATACCCGCGCCCATGTCACCCCCGAAGGACCGGCAACGCGGAACGCGGCGAGAGGCATCGCTCTCAGTCGATCCTAGCACCTCTACGCTCCGTAGTCTGTACCAGCACTCCTCAGCTTTGTCCCACCGTGTGTGCGTAGGTGAGGGATTGTGGGTCGACAAGGGGGAGTTGGAGCACGCACCTGAGGAGCTCTGGCCCCTCTACCAATGCCGCTGGGGCGACTGGCCATGTAGCCTGTTGGTAGATGGGACGCAGATCGGCAAGCACCTGCCCAGATGGCATGGCGTCACAGGGCGCGACAAGGACCCCGCAACTTGTTTCTGGAACGGCTGCGGGGAGCGCATGAACAAAGAAAGCCTCGCACGACACATCTGCAGTAAACACCTCCTCGAAGGGTTGATGTGTGTTTGTGGCACGAAGCTTATCCGCTATGACGCTTGGCAAAGGCACTGCCAGAAGAGGTTGGGATGCCAAATGGCAGAAGTTGTTCCCGTCCACGGGCCTGACGTCCATTTCATTGACATTCGCACCATACCCGGATAGTCAGGTCTCCATACGGTCTTCCATCTATGCCTCCCTTTACCTACAAATCTCTTGAACAATACCGTTCTTATTTGTGATTCTAGAATTAATGGTGGGATTTGACTGTCAGACCGCGATTCTAGACATCCATTCGAGCTTGATGCTCATATTGTTCGATATATTCTAGAGTTGTCATCTATCACGATTTGCATACCATGTACCTCCATTTACTTTCTTCTTGCAGCTGTATTTTGGTCGTTAGGCCTCGTGGGTGCCTTCAACCACACCGCGGCGTTACATCGCGTGGCCGGAAGGGTTCAAGATCGTGACCATAAAGCAGACTCCCATCCACACGGTGATGTAGATGCCATGATCGACAAGAAAAGTCTAAGCACTAATTATCTGTTTGCGTGTTATAGTACGGGTAATCGTTGGACCTCTTATTACTTCTCCGCCGCTATTTTGGTCAATAGCCATCCGTGCCTACCGCGATCACACCGCGACAGTCTGATCCTCAACGACTTCACCTTCGACCCTAAGCGCGTCCAGAATCTGCTCCAGGCCTTGATTTCCACCAAGTCTCTCAATCTCCCCACGAACCTGGGTGATAATTCAGTGTTAGCTCATCATTGACACGACAACGTGTTTGCAGCAAGGAAACGCGATTTGATATGCAAGATTAACGACGACAATAGCTCACCTGAGCTTCAAGGGTCCGCAAGACCCTCAATGTATAATCAAATGATCGCGTGTGCGTGCGCAAGTAAGCGATGGTATGGTGCTTTAGCGTCGGTGTGGAAGGTCGTTTTTGGAGCACGTCTAAAAGTGGCGGGGGCGACGGTCAATGGAAGGTGGGGTAAGGAGGAATGAACCTACTTAATACCTGCCGATTCGTCTCGTCCGCGCGGACTCCATGCACGATGGGGAAGGAGAACTTCCCTTCAGTCAGATCTTCCGCAAATCCCTTATTTTGTGTATACTAGTGATGGAAAGGGAGGATGATACTGAGGAAAAATCAGTGGCAAGATATAAGGCAATGGACGAACCTCTGTGCTCTGCAAGTTCATATAGTCGTCTCGAATCTGGAAATACACTCCAAATAGATTCACGAGGGGGACATAGTCGCTGATCTCGACCATGATAATCCTAATCGTAAGTCGAGGTAACCACAAGGAAATCGATGGTCACTCACACACTGGAGTTGGTAGTTGAACACGCCATCATCAATTTAATAGCAATCCTAAACAGCCCACCAGTCTCTGCACCACCCAAGTCAGTACATCAGACTAGTGTCCAGCGGATATTATGGCTCAACTGTTGTTGACCATTGCGATGTACTCCTCTTCCGTCGGGCAACGTAAGGAGTCGCGCCACAACAGCTCGAGGCCTTGTCCACGGTGGAGGGAGAGCAGTTCATCTGTCACAATTCGGTCAAGCTGGGTATCGGGAATCAATCGCGCGGCGGGATCGCTCGTGCGATCAGAGTCTCGGAGGGAGAATAGTTCCTTGTAAGCTAAAAAGTAGACGTAGTTCGCGGTGTTGATTGTCTGCGGTATCCCATATATCTTATGCGTCACTGTATCACACACCAGTCAGCGCCAGTACCCCTTCTCCCCAGCGCTCGACTCCAGCACTCACCAGGCTGTCCACGCCTCAACTGTGAATCATCCTCAATATCATCCACCATCAAGCTCGCGCTGTGTAGCATACTGACGACCTTGGCGATGATCTTGAGCTTAGCGGGCGGGACTGCGAGCCAGGTGTTGAACGCGTCAATCATCGTGCCTCGGATTTCTTTACCGGGTTTCGCGGTGATGTAGGTGTAAGGCTCGAGGAGCGCGGCCTCGTTGACTGCTGTCCATGGTGGGGAGGAGGGTGACGTGAGGGAGGTTAAGAGAGTAGAATAGTAGGAGCTGGGTGTCATGGTTGGGATGAAAGGGAAGACTGCGAGTGCTGCGCCCTACAGTAACATAAGAACTAGCACTGCGCCTGAGGCCTGAGCATGCTATGTTTGTGTACACCGCGAGGCGATGCACACAAACCCATCCCAGATTATGCTGTCGACATGTGAAAAGACTCCAAATCACGGAGGCAGCCATAATAAGGAAAGCGCCAGGGTTCTGCGCTCGATAGTACTATTCTTATCAATGTCGTACATCCTTAAAGTGTGTGTGAAGGAAGTGGAAAGGTCGCAAGCATGCCACCAATCGCTCAGCGCTCAAGACTTATGGCAGAGCGCCCGAGAAGAAACTACCGACTAAACTAGTGCGGAGGTATGGAGGACCTATCGAGAACTTTACAACCATCTCTCTGTGAATGTCGTCGCGTACACGACCGCATTGGAGAATCATGAAGCGACATCGATTGCCCGGAATTGGGTGGTTCCACTGACGATGGCTAAGGGGGTGAGGGTGTCGCGTAGTGGGCAAGCTCGATATTCGTCCTCGTTGGGATCGACAGCATCAAGTTCATAAACGAGGCATGCAGATACGGAAAACATTCACACAATGACAGGCGCATACTCAGCTGTTGGCCGCATGGATCAGTGGATATGCGAGGATCTGCGATGACCACGAAGACATAGACAGGGCCTATGTGAGCCGTCAATCGTGGCGTGACTGACTTAGTGGAGGTGCCTGCATAGTTGGTTAATGTACCCATAGGAGCATAAAGCTACCCGGTGGACGACACTGTCGTGGGTGAAGTGAACAAAAGATTTTGCCAGCCTAGGGACCTTGGGAAGAAACCGATGGAGATCGCGCAAAGCGCCCACCAGAAAAAACTGTGGATGTGAATAAGCGTGAGACGAGCGTGGATGTGAATGGTTCGTAGATTAGCCATGGACGTTCCTGCCTCCAGGCTCTCTGGGTTGGGTCGAACCCATGGGTGCAGAGTACAGCGGGTGTTCCGAGTCTATGCATGAAGAATAAGATAGAGTCACTCGAACATGAACACCGATACAAAAGGTACCGAGGGACGACCAGTGTGATATGGGGTGACACGGAAACTCGACAGCAAGTTTCCATGCCGGCGCAATGGGTTGACCGACACATGCAGAAGCAGTCGCGTACAGTATTTGGGGAATGTCGATTGTAGCAAATGACATTTTCCTGCCATTAATCAACGCCGACAACCTTGATTCGCATCCCGAGTTAAGTGAAGTAGTCTATGATTATTCGGTGCCGTCGGTTTCGAATTTGAAGAATGTAAGCATCAAGGAGAGATAGCAAAGAGATGGCTCTGAAGGGGATCGGGTGCTGTTACCTGTTATGGAAGGTATCGCCAGGTATGAGCCGCTAGGCCCAAGTCACCTGACTCCTCAAGCACTCAAAGTACTTCAAGTTCCTCAACGCCGAACGCCGGGCATCATTGTGCCTCTCGTGAGGTCACGGCGCGAGACTAGAAAGTGAATAAGATAATAATCTCAGTTTCGGGGCGGAAACTCGATACATGATCTGTAAGTACCTAGAAAGTGAATAAGATAATACTAGGTACTAGTCAGTAAGGTAAAAAACGGGGGCGCGACAATATAGAACTTACATCTCAGTTTCGGGGCGGAAACTGAGATGCATCGAATCGAATGATATGCGTTTTATTGACGGAGTCGTAGTGGGCCACGTCGGCCGTAAAATTTCTCGTCGAGTCATAAGAATGCATGAATTGCGAGATAAGGTGAAATCTGTCAAGGGAAGTGGATACCGTAGAATGGACGTCGGAGTCCTGCTCCGACGTCACCCGCTTGTAACTCCAACAGTGCCTACATACACAAGTCAGTTGCAGTACTGCGAGGGATAAAATACAAGTACATGACGCAAAGGCAGCCCCAAGATCATGAGTTCCAAAGAATTGGGCTAGAAACTGTAAACGACTGGAGGAAAAGATGTGCCCAAGTAGGCCGGTCGGGAGCTAACGATGAAATACAGTGAAATACACGACGAGCAATCTCGATCCTGTTAAGCAAATTGTACGGCACAAAAGAATACTCAGACGGGGCCGCCTCAATGCCTGTGTGGCTCGAAAGCAGTGCAACTATGGATAACATGACAGTTAGCACCTGCGAGCGGGGCGGAGTGTGCACCCGAACATGGCCCCGGTTTTTCAATGTGCCTCGTGAAAGCGTCCCCGCGCGATAGGGGAAGGCCGCACGTTGAACACATGACTTTGGCGTCGATATGTGAACCGCCAAGGATATGACGCGCAATGTTCTCTCCCTTCAGCACTCTCCCGCACCCATCCCAAAGGCAACACGTGTCATGATGGTCGCACGAGCTGATACCATGCCACTCCTGCAAGTGCCTCGCCATCGACTTTCTGACGCCCTCGACCCACAAGTTGCATGATCCTGAGCCCTTCGAATCCCAAAGGCACTTGTACACGCCCACCTTGCCATCAGGGGCGTTTGCGTGGGCAGTCTGTAGTTCTTGCTCGTCTATCCAAACACCCTGGCACATACGCGGGGCGTGATGCGGGCGCGCGACGGGGACCTGGAGATGAGATGGTCTCGGCGGAGGTGGAGATCTGTTCAATTCGACGATACGAGGAACAGGCGTAAGATCTCTGTGTGCAGCAGCAGCGAGTATATCGGTCGCAGATGAACCTGGGGGCATCAAGAAGTCATACGACTCGGAGAAACGAGAGCTACGGGAGACAGAAACGATCAGCTAAACCAAGAGGCCCAGCTCAGCCGAAAGGCACTTGCCATGTACAATCAAGGCTGGCGTGCGTTCTTAGTGTACGGCGTGGATCGATGCAAGATTCCGGGCCCGTGACAATGGCGCCATGAATCTCGCGGTGGTATGCATTGCTGAATGATACACGCCAATGAGTCTCAGTGTCAGTTGAGGAGTACAACCAGGGGCTTACTGGGAGGGACTCGAAGAACACATTGGAGGGTGAGTCATGTCTGAGCTGAAGATGGCCCATTTCTTCGTCGCGTCCTGATGCTTATGTAGTTCCAAGGTGAGCACATAATAGTCTTGCCCATCGCGCAGCGGTGCACAGTGGCAGCGAAGGGGGCGGACAAATTGGCGCCGACGTCGATCCCTGTAATATCAGCAGAAATGTTCCTGCCACTCGAAAGAAGGCGGCAGTAAGCTGAAATTAAATATCGATATATACCCAGCGGCAACTCTTCCTTTGCCAGTCCTGAGGAAATATTAGCATCGTGTGTATCGGCTTTGGGGGCGGCAGCTGAAGTTTTCGGGGAAAGCAATGCCTTCAAATTCTGGTCGTGATCAACGCTTGGAATGCGAGAAAAACAGGAGAGATCGCGGTAAAGGTTGGCCTACGGTACCGCTTCGCGATGAACACGCTGCAGAACCACTTAAGACACGCGTCCGAGGAATTCCTAAATCCGCGTGGCGGGCGACTCCAACGGGGGAACGCCACTATGGCAAAAATGCCACTTGATTGTAGACGCCCGCAGTCGTGCTTCGATCGACCCCAAAATAGGTTTTGGCGTGCGCAGATCATACAAAACTGCCCTTGGACACAAGAAAGGGATGTGAGCTTGCCCTCAGGGTTTACGGAGCGCTGGGTATCTTATCTGAGAGACGCCAATCACACACTCGGGTTCGTATATGAGCGGGGAACTGCCACTCAAGTACTCATGTCCGGAACTGGACTTCCCCACGAGAAACAAACGAGATTTTCGTGGCGTGGAAGGCATGCAAGACTCGTGTCGGCCACCCGAGGAGTGACGAGTGTCTTGCCTACGGTTTGAAGCCTGAAGGTCCGGTGGGTTGGGGCCTCGAGATTTTGCACGCATATTTGCATTGGGCTCAGATACATTCTGGTGGGAATGACTCCAGAGGATATGCTGTCTCACGGGAAAGGGTGGGCCTTGACGAGAAAAACGCAACTGGGAAAGGCTGAGGGTGATCTGCGTAGTATCGAGTAATGCAAAATCGTCGACACATGGCGCTGAACTCGAGAGTTGGCGTTTGTCCTCGGCAAGACATGCGTATAGAAGAGCGGGAGATACAAAGTAACTGCGGGTTGGAGTTCGGTGGTATCCAATTTGAGACCCCATGCGTGACCCGAGGTGACCAACATCGTTGGAACCAAGTCGGCCGAATTGACGCAAAGTTGGAGTGCCTGGCAGCGCCAAGTTCAAGCAGTTCGCTTCGCGTTGACTCTAAGTACATACTGGCAAAGAAACTTCAAGGCAGTCAAGTTGTGCCAATTGTGGAAGGAGTTGACGGCAGAGTCCGAGCAATCCTCGCCATTGCAGTGGCCGCGATTTGGAGCAATTTGTGCACATACTCAGAATGTTGGGACGGCTCGGCATACAATGGCCTTCGTGAGGATATACATGAACATAGCGAACTCAAAAAAACATCAATATAGGGAGATATGTACAAGTGTGGGTGGCAAAAGTGCCCCTTCTTCGATAAGAAGATGCTCAAGGATTAGGCCTTCAATCCCAGCCTGTACAGATCATGTCAGCCAATGATGCAGCGGATGCCAATAAAGGAAGACTCACTCGGATGTGGTGCCATCAACGAGCGCGCGGCCCAAAGATAAGACAACTGTCAACATCACGCCCGCCGGACCCTGGGCGCACAATCATCGTTGCGTCTTTACAGTCACTCGAGTTCGCCTTGTGCCTCAGAAAGGCATCTTCACGCGCTAGTGGCGATTTGCATTTTGAGCAAGCCACTTTGGCCTCGAGGTGGGAACCACTAAGAAGGTGTCGCGCCATATTTTCTCCCTGCAGCTCCTTGCCGCAATCACCCCAAAGACATAACAAGTTACGCTTGTCACAGGGACCGACCCCATGCCAGTTCTGCAAGTGCCTCGAAATTGAGATTCTAGTGCCCTCGACCCACATATCACACGGTGCAGGGCCGTTCGAATCCCAGAGGCATTTGTGCACATGCAACTTGCCATCGGGAGCGTTTCGGTGGGCATTCAACAGCTCCTGCTCGTCGACCCCAACCTGTACAGGTACAACATCTGGGCGACTGAGGATCTGTGCAGGCAATACATCCGGCGGATGTCCGAAGGCGGGCAACTCACGGACACGACTACATGCAGAATGAAGGTCAGCTGAATGAACAGATCCATCTCAGCCCAAAAGTACTTTCCATTTGCAGTCGTGGGCGGATGGCTTGGTTGAGTCAAGGGGAAACACCGTATGGCGTGGATTAATATTGGATTGAGGACTTGCATACGTGTGACCGTGAAGTTTGCAACGGTGGACATCGCTAAGGGATACACGGTAAGCCATCATAAAGTTCGACGAGCATAAGGGAATGCATACTGGTAAACGCTTGAGGAAGACATTGCGAGGGATGTTGAGTTGGAAATGAAATGTGCCATTCCTCGTCATCGTCGTCGTAATACTTATAGGTACCTCAACGAAGCATAGAAAAGGCTGCATCGCCGTGCAGCAGTACACGGTGGCGGCTGGGGGGGCAGATTGCCGCTGATATCAACTCTCGTGATATCCGAGAAGGTGCTCCTGCCACTTGTGAGTAAAATGGAAACAAGTGGGAAATGAATGTCATCGAATTGGACTCGGGATTGTCGTTTGTATTTCCAAAATGGACCCCCTCGCGATGATTGCGCAGGAGAGGCTTCGGGGGCGGCACGCATCATATTCTCTGCTAGGATTAGAGCTTTCATACGTGGCCGATACAGGGAGGCCCACTGATACACTGGAAGGTCAACTGGCGCCGGCCCCAATAAGTTCCACGCAGCGACGAGCGAGCGCTAGAACCACAGCGAGGCAGGCGCCGCAGATTTCTCAATGGGCGTGGCGGGCGGCTCCAACGGGGTAGCACCAATAAGGCGAACACGCTATCGCAAGCCATGCCACCTTCCAAGACACACCCCGAGGTCCGGTCAGCCAACACAGGTTGAAGCGCCTGCAGAAAGAGATAACCGGTGGGGGAAGAAGCACAGGTAAGTCTTGCCTGCGATCTGCGGAGCGCTGACCATCTTATCTCACAGCGCGCGTATATATTTAATGAACTGCCACTCACCCGCAAAACGAGGCAAACATGCTGCCTTGAGTTCAATCCTCGTGTAGTTCGGTGTCGGGTCAGTCGCCATTTGAGCTGTACTATGAGTATGTGGAAGCCACTTGTAGCCATTCCTGGTGGACGAGGACTCGGAGGAGTAAGGATGTGAGATATTGCCTCAGGTACAGGGTAGTGGCCACACGAGACGGAATTTACTCGTGGAAGCAATACTATGCTGCCGAGACTGGTATTGCCCAATGAGACCGCGGTGTCCGAGAAAAATCGGCGAGTCGATGATCCAATCGTATAGATCACTGCCTTAAGACTATGATGCCGCTGCGAGAAAGCGAGAGTCTTGGAGTTCATCGAGCCCGGCCCAGACACTGAAATGATCAGGGCGTACAACTCGCTGTGGCAACTTATCGAGAACATTTCCGTAGCGCCTACTAAGCGTGGCGAAGGACCATCAGGAACGGATCATGTTGAATGTAGACACAAAAAGATTCAAAGTTGGCACATCAGTTTCTGTGTCGGTGTGTTTGCAGCCGTTTGCTTGTTTACCGGAGGCTTTGGATCCAAACAACTGTGCACCTCAGCTCACTCCAGAGAAGCACGGATTTTGCCAAAGCAGTTGTTGGCTGAGCACTCAAAATTATTTGATGGAGAACTGGCTGTAATCGGCCGCAATCTACAGCACATATGCCGGAGGTCTACTCAAATTGAACCATGCCCAAGAGCATCCGTGATTTGTCCAATCTGGCGGTCGAGGTTTACTGGATTATGAAACTACCCAAAGGCCGCGCCAAGACTTACCGTCAATAAGAGTCGTGGCCACTTTATGCATGCGGGGTCGCAGAAAACATATGTCTGGGGGGTGAAGCATACGCAAAAATAGGCGAAATGAGACTCGTAACGAAGTCACAGGACAAGCGACTGGACGCTGAGCAAAGGGAAATAGATATCGTAAGGCTGGACGGAATAGGGACAAGGAATACAGAAAACAAACTAATTAGACGTACAGAGCTGCAGTAGATCGTGAATTTGAAGGTCTGAGTTACATAGAGGCCCAATCCGGTGTAAGCACGAAAATTTTGCGAAGTAAAGACGTTTGAGCAGGACATCATGCACACAAAGTGCATATGCTCAGGGCAAATCGTGATCATTGACAAAGTGAATTCAGGCGGCGCGAATTTTCTTTCGGGAGCTATCATCTTCTGAAAGTTGCCCAACATCAATCATCCGAGCTCGGGAGAGGCTAGATTTATGGGACAGATGGATGCTGACGATGTGTCTCGGAATACTTCCCTTCAGCATTGCCATTCCGCACCCATCCCAATTGCAGTAAGCATTTCCCCCCGCCTCTCTCATCCGGTGTCGTTTTTGAAGATGTTTCCCTATAAAGGACCTGTCGCTGCCAATCCACGAGCGGCAAGGGGAACGATGGAGATCCCAGCGACATTCATGGACGTACAGGATATCTCCAGACGCAGCTCTGCCGCTCTCGATGAACTCGTTGTCGATTAGCATCTCGCCAAGTAGGCGAGCCGGTTGCTGAGGTGCCCAGGATGGACTTCGCCGCAGAGAAGATGGATCGCGACACAGCGACTGAGCTCCATATGGGAAAAAAGGATCACTGGAAGCGGATGGGGGAAGCGCAGGCGGCTGTGGTGGGGTAGGCGCAATAACGCAGGTGGACTTGAATTTCGGCGACGAGGGTGGAGCTTTCACGGACTGAAAATGATGCAAAGACGGAGCCTCCAACAATTTGGCCTTCGGAGACATGGCCTCCTCCTTGGTGCCCATCAATGAACTTGAGAGGTTACTGAGATCTGGGAGGGGTTTGAAAGGTCCAGGACTATAAGAGCAACGGTGAGCCGAAAATGGGCTTGAGGGACAAATTGGACCATGAATAGACGCATTGTCGATGCCGTGACCCGCTTTCGCTGCCGTATGGCCCATGGCCACCATCTGATCTGCCTTTGTTGCCTGGGTTGCGGTGCTTAAACGGAGGGGTGGGTCAGTGATTTATTCCGGTGAACACATTATTAGACTCACTGTTGAATCTCAGGGGTTACGTCGCGTTCACAGGCAGCGGCAAGAATTGCGGTCGGCAGTACGTCCAAAGGGAACTGAAATATATATTTTTCATTATATTGGAGATTGGGATCACTAGAATTCTCATAGGTGTGCGTAGGTTGCAAAAGAAGACGTGTAAACATACTCCTGGTAAACAGTGGGCATCTGTCCATCGTTGGCTGGAACAGGCGCGCCGCGTAGATTGAGATGATAGACGGTTTTGCGAGGATCAATGCACCATCTACGGCCACACATATCCGCATAATCAGCTTCGAGTGCAAAATTCCAGCAGGGTGTCAAAATGGCACGTACCTACTACCCCGCTGAGCAGGGGGACTTCCGCCGCGCGCTCCAGTTGGACTACAGTGTAGATGAGATGTTGGCATGGAGGGGGGGGGACAATTTTTATGATGAGAAATTGGCGACGAAGCAAACTTGATATACTCGTTGGAAGATACAACCCTCTAGAACGGTATTGAACTTACTTTCGAACACAAACGCCAACCCTGCCGCCGCATTGGAAACATCACTCACTGGGTACTACATGTTCCAAGCCAAAGCTAGCAAGTGAACACCATTTTTTTTTTATAGATGACAATGGTTGGGGTCGCCCTCTGGGTGGCAAATGAATGTTCGTGGAACAGTTCGAGCGTTTTTTTGTGGCATATGAACGACTGGACTGTGTAAGTCGCCTGTCCCCGGGCACTGGTCTTCTGAGCCGCGCAAGAGCCGGTATTGACGAATTAGTAGTGCACCTGAAATTGCGGTAGAGTGGCGTGTATTGCCTAATAATTGAACAGAACGATCAGGTTCTATTCATTTGCCACACCCGTACGAGGAAAGATAGCCCTGAGACATCTTCCACCGATCCGAGGCAGCATCCTCGAGGCACTATATCGCAGGCGTACCGCTACGTGGTGGGCATGGCACAGCGAGTCGCGCGGACGAAGTTCTCTATGCTTTGTCACTGCAGTGATTATGGGAAAATCAACGCTCAGTCCATCACAGCCCTATGAAGTGCGGACGTGAACATAACGCTGGCACAAAGACGCTTGGGACTCACTTGCGGCTCGGAACAAGTGCACTCAGCACGCTTACACCATGCAGCTACAGGAAGCGGTCCCACCACACATTGACAACCGCATCGAGCTGAATGTGCAGCAACAAACTGGAATGCACGCGAAGGACCTGCTTGAGGTAGAAATTTCCCTGCGGTGGGGTTGCAGGGATCAGCGGCGAGGCTCCGAGTTTAAGACATACGTTTGTTTAGCAGATGTGAATGTTAAAACATAAGACTTAGTATCGGTGAATTCGTTTTTCAGGCACCGTGACTAGACTCCCGATCAGTCCTCTGCTACTTACTAGTATGAGGCGAGCCGTCAATTACAGTATGATACACCATGACAACCTCCGGGTCTTTGAGTCTTCCTGTCTCTTCAGGTGGCCAAACACGTGGGTTTGTTTGTCAATGGCCTTGGATCCAAACAACTGCCCTTTACCGCACTAATCCTCTTCCTCGCTTATCAGCTGCTTTTGTCGTTGTCTTTGTCTCCAGAACAAACATCCAGTGACGTTGTGCGAAAAAACACCTTCTGTTTTGTACAGTAGGGAGTAAGATAGGGAGTGACTAGATATGAAATTAAATATAGACAATGCGATTTATCAAGTTGAGAGGAGAATCAGAAAACTCCAAAAGAGTGGGTTGAGTAGAAATATTAAGGGAATAAATAGGAACAAAGTCCGCCGTGCCTGCACAGAACTGCTCGTAGGGATCGAAGCCAGCGAGGCTGACCTGGAAGCAGGAGGTCTGTCATATGTGTTAAAGAGAAGCGCCCACGGTCCAGCTAAGCGTGAAAGGCCACACGGGGACAGAATTTCAAGCGTGGTGAACAGGGGAACCATGCATGGAGCGAGCGTCAACTACACGAGCGTTGGGGCCGGGGACCAGAATAGACTTTGCCCTGTAGCATTTCGCTGCATTCTGGCAGTGCCTTTGCCAAGAATCATTGCGACACCACTCTCCACCACAAACGTCGCACTTTGATCTTATTTCCAGGTGTTTAGCAGCGATGTGTCGCGCAACGCTCTCCTTCTTCATACGCGCTTGGCAGTCTTCCCAGAGGCAAGACACGAATTGCTTGTCGGCCACTGTGACACCGTGATAGTGATGAAGGTGCTCGATCATCTTGGCCCATGACACCCAGAGCCCGCAGGACATACCGTCGAGGTACCAGTGACATTGGTATGCATACTGGACACCCTCGAGATCGTACTTTCGGCTATCCTGTCCACCTTCGTGTGCTCTCATGCCCTCAGGAATAACTGAAGAGCGGTCGACCGCCCGGTCCAACAGGGTAGGGGGTGGTGGCTCTTGCGCCTTGGTTTGCGACTCCTCTCGGCGCCGCGCACAAGGAACCGCACATGAGTCGGTAGGAGCCGCGCCGGTGTGGGCACCGCCCCGCGGTGAAGGAGTCCCAAGATATAAGCAACCATCGCAGTCCTCCCGGACGTTTGCCACCGCATCGCAGAACCAAACGTTCCCCAAGCCAGTGGGGGCGGAGCCTATGTTTAGATGAGCGATCGGTTGCCAACACGCTAAAGCTCAAAGGCAACCTGAATGGCCACAAGGGACCATAATGTCCATGTTACAGAAAGATGGTAAGGAATGCTAGATATCCAACCCAAGAAGCCGGCGTATGGGTGAACAGCGTTAGACGTCGGATAGGGTGAGTCGGGCACTGGTACGAAAATTCTCGTAACCTCTATTTGTACCCTGGGAGCATGCAAGTGTTGGAGGAAAGTATGGCTGGCGGCGAACCAAATTAAATCAGCAACGACCGTACACGCTGCGGAAAGTGTCATGTAAAATGGTCATCATGGGTGTAATTCTTGGTATTTACCTCCTGAATCACCACACACCACGTCGAAACAAGGGTGACAAGTTATGCAATGTCCGATGTCGAAGCATTGGGGCAAGAAATCGACTTTTGCAGAGCATTCCAAGGTCCGTTGGCTGAAAGAGATGAGATATGCTAATATCTAGAGTCTTGAGCGTCAGGGTACCCAGCGACAGTCCCGATGATCCTGTGCCTGCCACCTCGAGGACTAAGTCCATAAGCTCAATGCCACGCACCAGGTTTCATCAGACTACCACCGTAGCTCCGGATAACAGCACCCTGCGATGACGGAAATCAGCCGGCCACAATATGCGTATCCATAGACCGTACTGTGGCGGGTGATCGAGCCGGTGGCAGAGTTGAAGTGGTTTGGTCCTCCTTGGCCTTGCTCGTGTGGAGCCCCGAGGCAAAAACCACGGATTGCGAGGGACTTCGAGGCGGGTTCTGTGCCCAATACGAACGCGAAACTAAAGGACCGAGTAGCCCAGCGTATGGTTTCCATGGTTTGTCGTGAGCGCATCGAAACTTGAGCAAAGTAATGAAAATGTTGATTTCGGAGCCATGCGCATTGCGCACACACGCCAGCATGCATTCAGTGATAGAAACGTGGATGCTCCAGGCGGCACCGGATTCGGCGTCCCACGAAGGGTGGGCCACGCACAAAAAGTCTGTGCAGTCCGATCTGGAGACGGGTGGTTGTGCTTCACAGTCTGCTGTGGAAAGTGTGAACGGGGGTCCAACAGACAAGACTAATCACGCGGTCAGAGTGTGGAGAAAGTTTTGGACCAGGTTACACAATCAAGCCAATGTCGAACTCCAAGAAGCAGATAGACCCGAACCGAGACGGTGGCAGGAAGAGCAGGGAGTGCAGTCTGTAGTGTCGTATGCAGGAGGTGAAGCGGCTCTGTATCATGAGCGTCAGGTTTGCCACCTTCCCATGAAGGAGCTGTGGGACCCACGGGCACACTTCCAACCCTGTGCACCAATTTACCGAACTGAGACAAGTCGCCGCAACTGGAGATAAAATGGGAGCTCGTCTCCTGGAGGCAAACCATTATATCGAGTGAATGCCGCAGTCGTTCGACCAATAGTAGAAGCATTCGTTGGCTGAAAGCTTTGGATCCAAACAAACACAAATATCATCTGGGACTCGGCGACCCCGGCCTTCCAGCAACCTATCGCCTCATCACCCATCGACAAATCTCGACTGCGTCGGATCAAAGCTGTCGCCCAGTGACCACCCTAGACTCAGCTGACGGCCGCGCGTACGACGCCGACGCCGAGACAGAGGCAATTGGCGCGTCGGGTGAGGCGCGCATTCATCATCTGGAAAAGAGGCAGAATCTGGCATGATGAATACCGGGGGAAGGGGAACATTTTCGGACATTCTCGAACTATCTACCGTAAGTCTCGAGTATACACAATAAAATTGAGGCAAGAAACACTATACGTGCATCTCCACTAAATATATGTAGTGCGAGGAGAGAGAATAGCAAACATCGCATTCCTGCGTGCGCCTATCCTCTGGACATGTCTTCGCCACTTATCTTCTTGCGCCACGTCGGGTGGGCCGATCTTATGGATGGATGGGTGGGGAGTATGTGCCGCGCCATACTCTCTTTTCGATTTCATGCCGCATCCCTTCCAGCGACAACATATTTCTTGCTTACCCTCAACGCTTACATGGTACCGGACCTGCAGGTGCGCATCTGAGCGACTTTTGTCGCTTCTGCTATGCAAGCCACAAAATTTCCCTTGTGCACCCCACAGGCACTGGTACACGTGCAGTCTGGGGGTGCAACAAGCTGCGGCCTTCCACAGGCATATCATCCCTGTGCAACAACACTCCGCCGCACCACAAGGTCTGGGGGGTCGCAGGGGGCATGGCCTGCGTGGATCCAAGTAACATGGATGTTGGCAGAGGGGCGTGCCCTTGTTAGCTGGTCATCCAGCCAGTTATGGGAACATAACCAGCCATCGAAATCGACGGGGGGCTGGCCGTCGGTAATGGGGAGAGGTCTTAGCGAATCATAGGCATGGCCTTGAGCCAAACAGTTGGCGGGAAAGCAGGAGGGATTCGGGGTATACCGATTGACTGGGAACGTCAGTATTTGGCGTACCGTTCGACCTAGCCCCAGTATACATCACCTGTGGGGAAAGAGCGTAAAAGTCCCGTTAGACGACTTGCGGGGGTACGGGTCGTGCGACTGACGTTATGCGGGACATGAATGCGTTAGATGCGTGATAGCGGCCATGTTCATGGTCTTTGGCTGTGTTCTCGGAGTCGGTCTTGTGAAGGAATTTGAGAAGCGTTAATATTCTATACCTGACAAGCGTTGAAGGACTTGAAGAAACAAGGGGAGGGCGGCTGACAGAGAATGGTGTTGCTAATGTGGGCACAGAAATGCGATGCCTATAAGATAGAAGGCGTGAATACAACGCGTTAACAGAGAGAGGTCGAGAAGACACAACATTAGAGCAGTCTTGATCTTGAACCAAGCGGGCCCTGCTCATCAGCGCTTCAGCCTCATCATGTGTACGACCCTAACTGTAGCTTGCTTCAATGACGGAGACTATCCGCACCTAATTGCTTCGTGTCGTGTGGCTTTCCTTCCCGTATGAATTTCCGAGGAGAGGAAATTCCAAGTCATGGCGGTCCAAGGACGTAGTGCAACTCGGGGAATAATTTCCAGAGCAATTACATAAATAATCGTAAATGCTCGCAACCCCCGACTCGGGGTTTTCAAGTATTGGCGGTCACGTGAGCCAACCTGGCCCAAACTACCGAAAGCCAGTCACCCTCCGGGCAGTGTTCATTATTCCAGACCACCATCAGCAGGAAGCTACCGCCACCTTCATCGGATACACACGAAGACAGGCGGACTCGAAGTGCGAGCAGGAGTGGCTGGGGTAGGATAATGCAAACTAGCCAGACTAACCCTGGGAACTCTACTTATCAGCGAAGAGAATGAAAAGGGAGGTTAGCAGCACTGAAGGATATCCGTTTGGTTAGTGCTACTGCACACACGAGGCGGGGATTAAGCATCGCCCCTAACCTAGGGGTGATAATACTGGCAGTTGACTCGAGTCGACACTGGAGGGTGACCGGTTCGAATCGATGTTGACGGCAGACCCTAGAGTAGTGCCAGCTCAGGGGACGACGGTGAATGATCTACGGTACCGCCATCAGTGCGCGCAGGTTCCCGTCGCGTCGCCCCAGTGAGGTGTGATTGACGAGGCCGGCTATTGGCCAGGGACAGGCAGGCCTTGGCGGAATGGCGCGTGACTGACATGCTAGGGAAGGGAGTGGTTGATGACGAGCCAAGAAAGATGGCGCTGAGACAGAGAAAGGGCGCCAGGGAAGCTGAGGACCAGGACGCCACGAAGGTGTGCGAATAGGCGCTCACGAGAGGCGGGGACGTGGAGGGGGGGGGATAACACGACGAGAAGAACGCGCGAACCGCGACAGGTAGCGGTGTGATTGTCACACGAGGAAAAGATACGCGGAACGACGGCTGACGTTGAAGGGGAAACCAAGGGCGCGTTGAAAGAGGAGAAACTCAGCGGCTGACTCAGGATACGCCCAGCGGTCGTCACAGTCGAAGTAGCGAAAAACAGAGAAACTCGGTGGCTGATCGGTCAATATTGAGCCACTCAAAAGGGCATCTCCACAGACCTGGACAAGCCCTGTCGCGCGTAGGGTACAAATTCACAGCTATAAAGGACGGAAGTGAAGAGAGAGATGAAATGTTGGTTAAGCACGAGGGTCACTAGCTACTGAGCTCGCTGTTGATCGGTGGACATGCGTTCGGTAGGTGATGTTCGACTGTTAACGTGACACTTGATGCAGGCTCTGACGTACTCTGAGCACCCTAGGCAGGACCCGGAACGCGGGGACTTAGAACATGAAGTCCAGCCCGTACCAGCCAAAGGTAAAGTTATGGGCGAGAAAGAGGGGTTACGAGGCGAGGAGGATGGGCTGAAGGAGTTAATGGAGCGAAAGAGGAAGCCCGCAGGTAAGCGAGCGAAGGGGCGCTCGGGTGGAACATTGGCTGATACATTGGCTGACCTGGGGTGGTTGGTGATCGACTCAAGGACGGCTGACTCGAGGGTGATGGTGATGCTGGCGGTTGACGCGAATATGCAGGCGGCTGACCGAAGGACAGTGGCGCATACAAGCAGTAGTGGATGACCTTAAGGGCCAATGATACGAAACTAGCGAAAGTGAAGACAGACCTAGGAAAGCCGATCGCCAACGGCAGGAGACGACGAGAAAGAGCTGTTAGAATCAACCTCGAATCCATAGGCAGGCGGGGGACGGGGAGGACCTGGCGATGCGGCAGGTACCGATGACTGAGCGCCGCCAGTATCAAAACTCGGAACTTGGGTGTCACCGGTCTGGGAACCTGAAACTTGGATGGCAACGGGACCATGTAAGATGCGGAAGTTGGCGCTGTGGTACTGTGGTGCGAAGATTGACGGAACCAACCGCTGTCAGCAGCGTGATATTGCGTGGGTGATGGCAATGACGTGAGGTAGGTCTCCTGCCCCGGTGATGGGCAGTTTCCTGATGAGACGCCTTTTTGAGATTATTGATGAAACGTTCTTTGGGAATCATGGATAGAGCGGCCTTTTCAAATCATGGATAAGACAACTTCCGGGTACCGTTGATGCAGGCGACCTTCTTGGAGTGACGACAAGGCGACATTTTGCAAAGAAGAACGAGGCAACGTTTTGGAAAGCAGGACGAGATAAAACTTCGGGCGATGTACAGTCCCGATGAAAATACATCTGAGGGGGCGGAAGAAAGGCGTTCCCACCGCCTAGCGTATCAGAGAGAAGGGGTGGCCAGGTTGGTGCTGCAAAGAAGGGTAGCTAGTAGTGACATCGTTGTCGGGTGTAATTCTGAACAATTCTGAACATGTGAGCGAGGATGCAGTGGCTGTGTCAAGTTGGAGTCCTACCACCTTCTGACCACCAAACTGGCTTTGCCAATACCGCCCTAGTGCCTATAGATCTTTCAGCAGCAAGCTCTAGATCTAGAGCTTTTGATGTTGTCAATCTAATCCGTCACCTTTGGAAAGACAATGCGGCTTTTTGGGGGCCGTGCGAGGTCATGCGGGTGTCCGGTATCCTACACTATCCCCTTTGACAACTTCGTGACCATTAGTGTCCAGAAATACCGTTGAGTATCGAAAGATATCGCCTTTGGCTCGTCATCTAACTACATGTCTGATCGTCAAGCGCGTCTAACACTCATATCATCCTGCCTTTGTTTTGCATGGCTGTAGGTATCACCCGCGGAGACCCCGCCACGTACGGTTCCTGTTTATTCTTGGTTCACTGCGTCACTCAGGTCAGTTGTAGCACTAATGCATCCAAATTATTGGGAGATGCGATAGCTTTCTACATGGCGCCATTGCTCACACTTCAGGCGTGACTTAAGCTTCTTTGTCTTATCAGAAACTCCATTTCCCGCACGATCCTGCAATGGTGTGCTCTGTACTCCAGCCGTGGGTGGTGCCTCGCACAAGGTATACTTAAATAAGAGAATGCATGTATGAGGTGGATTCAGTCCTCGCTGGTACCCTTCGCTGGTGACGGAAGATGGCTGGTTTAGGAGTTTCAGCTGCCCCAGATTCGACAAGCGCAACCGAGGACGCCGCAAGCCGTTCAGTATCCTCTTTTTCCGTCGACAAGAAGGTTGCTTCGGTAGAGCTTCACGATGCACTGGTTGAGGACCTGGCCGAAGGGCAGGACCAGCCGTTCAAGTGGACTAACGTGCTCTTCCGTCGACGACAGTCGCAGCCTTTAGACCTGGATACCACAGCCACTAAGCGATCGATGTTCGACGACCCTCATCTAGCGCCCCACTACTGGCCCAAGAAAGAATACGAGAATATCCACAGGTTCGACCCCAGTGCTCGCTGGACATACAGGGAGGAACAGGTCAGTACAGTGTAGTCGTCTGGATATAGAGCCTTTGTTAAGTATATTACTATCCAGGCGATCGTGCGCAAGATTGACTGGAAAATTATGCTCTGGGCCGCCATAAGCTTTTCTGCTTTGAATTTAGATCGGGGCAACCTCAGCCAGGCGAATACAAGCAGCTTTTTACCAGACTTGGGTTTGACAACCGATGGTGCACGCGAATGCCCTTTGATTGTGCTGCTTTTAGTTGCTGATCACGATTTCATTCAGACTTCAATCTTGGAAATACAATTTTTCGTTTGACTTTTCTTTGCGCTGAATTACCTTCGCAGCTCGTTTCGAAACGGGTACGTGTTAGCCTTATCAACAAAAGATGAAATGTGACCTTGTACTAGATGGGTCCTGATCGTTGGATTCCGATACAAATATGCCTGTGGAGTACGAACCTCTTACCCCAAAGCGCGCTATAATACTTAATAATGGCATGTCAACAGGTTTGGTCACACTTTCCCAGTTCTGGTTGACCGGACGCACTACGTTTCTCCTTTGTAGGGCTCTCCTTGGGTACGTGATCCGATTCACCATATTCCAAACAGGCTGCTCATAACCGTATTCTAGTCTACTTCAAGGCGGGTGAGCTGACCCCGACATTCGTCGAGAGTACGGCCAAGTTAATAGAATGAACCTCTTCAGCTTCATTCCGGACCTCATATTATATCTGTCATGTGCGGGCTCATATCTCTATTGAACTTCTGTTGTCTAATCCCAAGCAGACTTCTACACCAAGACTGAACTCCCTGTTCGCCTCGCTCTCTTTTGGATGTCATCAAATATTTGCTCCATCGTTGCAAGCTTCATCGCTTATGGGACCTTGCGACTTGACGGATACGGTCATAAAGCTGGGTGGCGGTATATGACCTACATATTTTCAACTTTTCCCCTACTGATAGATTTTTAGATGGCTTTTCTTAGTCGAGTATGTTCCCCTTTCTATTCTTCCGCGTACAGATCCTGAGTCCGCTTCAGAGGTGTCCTCACTCTCGCCATTGGCTTGGCGACCTTCTTTCGTATGCCCCCGTCGCCAACGCAAACGAAGGCTTGGTTCAGGCCGAAAGGCTGGTTCACGGACCGAGAAGAGACTATCATCGTGAATCGGGTTCTCCGCGATGATCCGTCGAAGGTAAGTCATGTCCGAGCCAAATCGCTCTGAATGCGCCCTTACGTTGTACACAGGGTGACATGCACAACCGCGAGGGGTTGACTATACGGCGGTTATGGACTGCCGTTTGTGATTATGACCTGTGGCCGCTTTATATTCTGTAGGTGGTGCAGCGGCGTCGAGGATCATCGCTAACGTTGTTTGCAGAGGACTTATGTTTGGTATACCTGGCTCTCCGCCGGGAACATATCTCACGCTTCTACTGAGGAACATTGGGTGCGTCCGTAGTTCGTTTGTTCGTCAATTCATACCTAATTCGTTCGCAAAGTTTCAACACCTTCCAAACCAATCTGTTGGCCATCCCCTCGACAGCACTCGGCATAGTGACCATGTTCATCATCACTTTAATTTCAGAATCAGTTGACGAACGCTCCATGGTCGCGATGGTTGAAGACCTATGGACGTTACCGTTCTTGGTCGCGCTTTATTGCCTCCCCGAGAGCCCTAACTCCTGGATATTTTTTGTAAGTATGGTTCGCGCTGCGTGAAGGAACTAAAGCTGATAAGCCATAGGGCATCGTGACTGGCTTGCTGTCATTCCCGTGCGTAATACCCGCCTTTCAATGGTGTTGAGTAACCTTGACCGCATTTCTGTGGATCAGATATACCCACCCTATTCAGGTATGACTGCCCGTAGTTCTTCGAGCAAATCAATTCTTATGTGGATCACAGGTTGGATGGTGTTCTCGAAATTCCGGTGCCGTGGCTAGTCGCACTGTAAACGCATCATTGTACAATATGTACGTTCGCTACCTTTGATTTTTGCTTTACAAGCGCTGATGGACTGTATAGGTTCGTACAGGCTAGCAGCATCGTCTCCGCGCAAATATACGTCCAATCCGACGCTCCAAGATGTTCGTTTGCATTCAACCCGTGATCCTCGATCATTTTAACATCTTAGGGCCTAGATAAACGTGGAAATCGTACCCTCATCATTATCTGCTCCATCAACATCTTAGTTCTGTATCCCGGGACGAAAGCCTACTACATCTGGCGCAACCGCCAGCGCGCTAAGATATGGGATGCCATGACCCCGGAGGCAAGTTTAAATGACTGAGGATCTTAATGATTTACCAACCACTCGTACAGGAACAAACGCACTATTTGAGCACGACGAAAGACATGGGCAACAGACGACTCGATTTCCGCTTTGCGCACTAGAAAGAGATCATGAGTATATGTTCGAGTGTATGATGTGAAAGTTGATTGAAGACGGTGACACTAACCCAACAGTATATACTTCTTGTGGAATTTCAGAGGACTCAGTACCTTCGATCATATATAAGAAGATCACAAAGATAAGACAACACCAAAGGTCAACATGCAGTAAAGATAATGCTTACGGTCCGAATCCGAAGTTACCGTCGACGAGCAAGGGACGGGAGGAAGTTAACAAGAGTGAGTCACGCTGCCACACAAGAATCAAGAGGAAAGGAAAAAAACCAATATATAGAGTACAAAATTACAACGATGTATGTGAACTGAATAAGGGAGGAAGGAAAATGTTCATATAATGTCCAAGATGTAAGGAAATCGCTTTCAGATCGTCTTTAATCCAGGCAAACACCAATTAGTTTGAGGCGCAAGTGCCTTGGTCAACCCAGGCACCAGACTTGTCTCCGGGTGTGTTGCTAGAAGCCCAGTGCGGCGCGAACCACAGGTGAGAGCTGTATGAAGATATTAGTACGCTGGTCAATGGTGGATAGAAGAGTACTCACTTGTAGGTGACTTTACTGCCACCCTCGTATTGGGTGGAACGGTCCCAGGCAGATATACCAGAACAAGATACGGACAACTTGGACGAATCAGAGCACGGACCGTTCAGAGCCCACTCCATCGCGGCATCTTGAATGATAATGATCAGGAGAAGATCCCGTCGAGGCAGGCGTTATGAGACTTACCCTTAGGTGGGTTGTTATAGCTCCATTGCTTGGCCGTCCACAACTCGTTCGCATAGACAGTTTGGTTACCAGCGGTATACTGTGTATCTCTGTCAGTATATCAGTGTACGAGAAAGAGAGAGAGAGATCGTACCGCTGTGTTAGGCTGCCAGCTCATAACCCCATTGCAGTTACCTCCAGAACCCGTCGGGTTTGGAGGGCAGGAGGACTGAGTGGCATGAGGAGACCCAGATGCCTGAGGGGAGTGGCTCCACGGGGGCGACTGTGTGGACTGAGTCGACCATGCCGACTGAGTAGTTTGAGTGCCAGTCGTCTGAGAGGACCACGTCGACTGCGTAGGAGAGACGTGAGAAGACTCAGAAGACTTGGTAGACACAGTAGACCCAGTGGTCTGGGTAGATACTGGGCCCTGAGTGGTCAGCGGGGTCACAGTAGTTTGTGGAACCTGGCTGGACTACAGTTAAGATCAATAATGAGTTCATCGGGTGGAGATCGAAAGCATACCTTGTCTCCGTCATCACGACGGATGATTGCACCGTTGGCAGAGTAGAAAGTGGAAGAGAGGACAAAAGCAACCGCGACGAATTTAGCGGAGAACATTTCGCTAGGATAATAATTAAGATTGGGATGATTAGATGAGTAGATAATTGGGCTGTGAATGTGATGAGGAAAACCAAGAACTTGCAGGATTCTATACCTCGAGAACTCTTCGGATGTCCTACAGTCGAATGGACGAGTAGCCCGTGTTTGTATTGGCGGATATGGGAGGCTCGGTAGACTAACGAATTCCGAACCTACCGTCAGTGTGTTCGGTTCGGCAAGTACACATATCTCGGAGGGTGAGAACCATCCCGAAACACCAGTGATTATTGAGCGACTCCCAAGGACGTCCGATAGTTGGTAGATTCGGTAGTGTTGGATGTCTCGGATTGTCGGGAGTCGCGGAATGCACAGCGGGCACAATGGACGTCTTGGAAACGAAACTGGCAGAAGTATAGGAGAAACCCCTCCTAGGGATATCGGACATCCGCGCTTGAACGGAAGGCCTTATAGCCATGAGATTCTCGGCCTGTCTTGTTTCGCATGAAGCACTAGCGCAAGCCCTTGCACCTGGGGCATTTAGGGCCAGTGGTTTCGAGTGGACTGCCCAGCCGCGGACGACAGTCAGATCTCCTCGTTGCCGCACTCGAAGCCGGAATTCCCCTAGATACAAGCCCCGCAGCCCCCAGAGCTTTTTACAATAAGGAGCCTAGGGAAGGCCTGAGCACACGTTCCCTTCATGATTATTACAAGCCCTGTATATCACCACACACAGATGATACCCAAATTGCTAGCTCTCGGTCGCATTGGAACAACGGCTACGCTGTCGAAATTCGCCCTCGTTTTATTTGAGTCGACTGACCCGCTCCTGACGGGACGGGAAATAGCAAACGAATCACTTCTGCTGTGAGTGTAAGCACGACTGGCACCACCCCTTTCCTGACGACAACATCGCCATCTGCTGGTGGATCAATATGGTTTTGAAAGGAGAAAATAGTGTGAGGTGACTGGGGCTGCGAGGAATGACGCCGATGAGCAGAGGGCCGATACCTCGCGTGCATTTGCCCATGTGAAGCAGGATTGAGGGAAGCATGCAAATTATTGGCATGCTGGTGGCTTGGCTGACTGCTGCATGTACTTAGGGAAAGCTGGCGGTTGACGACGGGAAAACGAAGATCGAGAACGGGTGGCAAGAAGATTGGCACGAAGCTTCCCTAGAAAATAGGAAAAAGAGGGTGGTATTCACAGAAGGCAAAGATGTGGCTCGAGGTTCTCCGCCCCTCCTTGGTTGCGACAATGGGTCGTTCGGCTGAGTAGTAGCCTGCGCGACAGCCGTACCTCTGCTTCTTGTCAGCATATTTCTGTTTCTTCGTGTTAGCTCCTCACTCTCTCTGCATGTCAGCCAATTCCATGTCACCATCATCGCGCACACTTCTCCGCGTCAGCCTCCACACACTCTCTTCTCCCCGCGTCAGTCTCTCCAGACACTCTTTTTCGTCGACCTGAGTCGCCGTCCCCTCTCCCCTGGGCCCCCCGCACGTTACCCTCAACTCTTTTCTTGGCTTTGGTTATCGAGAGGCACGTACGTCCTGGTGAGGCAGAGAGTCTTTCCCCTGTGCTGGCGTGCGTTATAATACATTACCAGAGGTACGTCGTATCCAAAGACATCCGAGTCCGGCACGCAGGGTATAGCTTGCAACGGGAAGAACGGAGATGAGAGGTTACGAGTGGCTATGAGCGCAGGGGGAGTTCCTCTCCTTAAGCCTGCGAGCAGTTGGGGGTCAGAAGGACATGATTGCAACGCAGTGACTGGACGCATGTACACGCGTCAACTTCCTGAGACTCTCTGTAACCCTAACCTAGACGTCAGTATATCCCCATCTGACGCCATGATGTGGTGTATGCAGCACAATCGGTCCTTCTACCTTTCGTCACGTCAAGAGCCGACCACAATGTATGTCGGTGAAGGTGGTACAATGTGAATCTGTAAATTCACGCGTTCAACATCACACTTGACCCCTGGACCCCTAGTCCCCGAAAACATACCACAGTAAATTTATGAAGGGCCTCCGCACCCCTGTTCTTTCAATTCGTCAATCACGGAAAGATTGCTCGCGAGATAGCCATTAAAAGTCGTGTTAATGCCAAGGGGGAACACAGGAGCGCAGTCGCCACCTTTACCCGTCGCCGGCTTGGCCATACTAAGCGCGCCCGTTCTCAAATCCGACTTTGTAACAGAGCTGCCCGTCGGATTCGGGAAAACTGATAGCGCTGCCGAGGAGCTAAATACTCGCAGAGCGGTTCCGGCAACGGAGGCCCTCACAGAATATGAAGCGACACATTTGACATTGTAAGCTTGCATTTGTGGCGCAATTCCCTCGAAACTGAACGGCAGCTCATATGCAGAGGCATTGAGCGAAACAGGACCGGTCGCGAGAGTCACTCCTTTCAAGCTGATGGTGACGTTAAGCCACCCCGCGTGTAGGAGAGATCCACCGGCGAGGTGAATGGGCTTAGCGCCGGTGATCTTGGCATAGACGACTGGAGAGTCGATCAACATGCTTGCTGGGGAGGCGACGTCCTCCGCCAGATAAGGTCGTATAGCCGGTACACAGCGAAAGGCAAGGAGGGTCACTGGAACCCGCGGGCACGGCAAAGCCGCCGCCTGGAGGTATGACCGGCTGAGTGGACATGTAACTTTTGTTGCACCTGGGTGCGAGGTCATACTGGGTATACACAGGGGAATGAGTACAAGGACGTACCGTGTTTGCGCGGATGCTGTCGCGAGCAAGTGCCTGTCAACGAAGATCGCGACAGCAAAGCACTGCATGGAAAGGCAGCCTTATAAGGCCACTAAGCAGGCCAGAATTAAAGCTTTCGCCTCTGGTCCGACTGTCTTGTAGTCTCCTATATACAGACCTTGAATCTAAAAGGAAGAGTACTCCTCTCAGAAAATCCGTTATGTAAATAGCACACCTCTCAAACGCATGGTGAGCGTCTTCTTGCTGTGGTGCATCAAAGTTTGGGGCTGCCTGGTAGCTATTCCAGTTGGCCATCATGGTCGATGACGAAACTTCTGACAATACCCACTTCGAAGTTCGAACAAGTGGATGGCCCCCGCCGGTTCTCCTTATTGAGCGTGAAGCGGCAGCGACTCGAGCAGGAAACACTACGAGGGATCTAACACCCATGTGGCGTCGAATAGACCAATCCGGCTGCGAGCTCTTGCCTAACGGGCGGGAGACATGGCGCTGGCTTTTAGGAACGCGCGCCGACTCGTCACGAACGTCCAAATACCAGGGCTGGTTTGATGACGCGGCTTTCAAGTTTGCGAACTTGCAGCCTCGCGCCACTATACTGAGTGAGTGCGTAATTGCTCATTGTAAACACGCGAGCACCACCCAGAAGATTACTGTGTTCGTCCTGTCGCCTTCGCTACAGTATACGTCTTCCGTGTTCATTAAGTACGACACAAGTTTTTCTAAGGTTGGGGATGAAGGCGGACTCAGAGTGGATCAGTCTTGTACGATTGATGAGAGCCAGAGATGGATGTCGTAACTATGCTGTTGATCTGGCAAGAGTTTTCAGCGGATGAGCGACGAGCGACCGTCAGAGGAAGTAACGCGAATCACAAAAGTGGTACTCAGGCAAGATATCGAGGTCATGGGGAGACATTCGGGGTCGTCGGATAGGAAAGTGTTGTGGCTCGCTTCCACATGGGGCGTTCTCACCTCCACCGCTATAGTATTGTCGCTTTGGCCTGCTCCAACGGGGGATCCACAGAAATGGGAAAATGTGCCGGGGTGTGCATAGAGCGTACCTCCATGCTTGAGGTCATAATCCAGAGACCATGTGAGGTTGTGTGGTAGTACATCCAATACGTATCGGAGGTTTGGGCCGGACCTTCTTCAATAGTTTGTGTGGGCACTAAAGGATCTGGCCGAGTTCCGATCGTTAGTGTCGTGTGCTTCGGGATGCCGCCCATCCAGGTCTCGAGTTCAACCACCGTCCGTTCGAGACGTCTGATAAAACCGCGTGCTGTCAGCACCGCCGACAGAGTCAGATCCTCGACCACTCGATAAGGAAGGGAAAATCGAGGGATCGAAGTCTTCGAGGCCAACGAGAGTGAAAATGATTCAAAATGCCACATTCTGGCGCGACGCGCAACTGCACATTGGTCCAGCGAGCAAATCCGGGTCCCGTTGGCAGAACAACCTTGAATTGGTTGGAGGGTCGTGGCTGAGACATAGGGTTTCGAGATCGTCTGTGTTCCGCTGGCACCAGCAGACCCAGGATAATCGTTCGTCACAAAGAGGGTTGGGACAGGACGAGTAATAGCGACAAGGTCAACACTAGCCTGAGTGATTCCGTCGGTCGTCTGAGGTAGAGAAGCGTTGTCAGGACAGGTAGCTATATTGATCGGGGTCCAGGAGCAAACATCGATAAATAGACCGGTCTTGGACACTAGGAGGCACGAGAAGCATGGTGAGACCGCGGGCGAAACAACGGCAGATGTCAAGAACCCGGCGGTAAGGAGGGCGACCAGGGCGACTTGACTACAGCGATCCGGGCCCCACTTGTGGACCAAAGTAGTGATCGAATCGAAGGATGAGGTACCACGTCCCCCTGCTCTCAAGAACCGAAAACAATTGCACACCACAATTCTCACACGCACCAAAGTCGAGGCTGTTGCCCAAGAGCGGAGATGTTGCGCATAAAACGCTGTAGGTTTGAAGACACGAGGAGCGTAGTAGCCTTCCATGAAACAATAGAAAAGCGGGCCAGTGCTTCGATGCACAACGCTATGAGCTGTAGATCTCCACATAATTGTCTCCATCGTCCGTGGGTCAATAGTGGGTAGCAACGGCGAGGTGGGGACCATCACAGATAAACCGCTGATGTGAAACATGAAGCAGAGAGCTGCAACGAGCGCTCCATAAGTGGTAAGGCCGGGAGGAACACCAGTTCGCAGTAAAACCGCAATCGATAGGCTAACAAAAATAGCAAGTGGCCACCGAGTGTACATCGCCGCCAGTATAGAATTGCCTTCTTTCGATCGAGACTCGTTGTGGGACAGATCTTCTCTGGTAGAGGCGACGCGAGTATCAGGAGGGATTGGTTCAGTTCCGCACGATGTCCCGCCTGGAGACCCTCCCCGCCCAAGAGTCACATCTCTGAGGATGAAGACCTCAGTACCGTGGGGAAGAGTTGCAATTCTTGTTGGAGGACTCAAGCTCCCCGGATCACTTGCGCTAACGGATAGCTCCAGCAACAACTTTTTGCATCGTGATGAGCCCGTCATTCGTCCCGGCTTGGCGAAGAAAGCCCACAATATGTCGGCTTCGTCCTTGTCGGCGCCCATTTCGTCCTCGGTAACGCGAACTTGAACATGGCTGGCAGGGAGAAACATCGAGGCGACAGGAAAGTCACGCAGGTTGAACAAGTATACCCCGTCAAGGTATACACTTTTGAGGGTGTCCCATAACTCGAATAATCGCGATAGATTGGGGGGAACGCCTAAAACGTGGAGAGCCGATCTTTCTTCTAGAGTCGGAAGTGGCGAGATTTTGGGGACGGTGTGGTATGTAACCCATTCGAAGCGTTCAGGACGGAGTATGGATAGGAAAGTGAAAGTCATGGAATCCGGATCTAGCCAGCTCATATTGGCCTTGGCGTCGAACACTGCTCTATTGCATATCTCCTGGTCCGAGTGGCCCGAAGCAAGGGGCGTGCCCAACTTGAACCCAAATCGCACGACGCGGAGGTTGGGAAATGGACGGCAGCACGCTCGCTTAGATAGGAATTTGAGGGTGAGGGGTGGACATACTGGGACGAAGCGAAGCTCTATGCTTTTCACAAAGGCGGCTTCATAGTGCAGAGCTGATAGGGCGGCAGATCCGTAGCAAGACATTACCCGTAAGAAGGCTTTCTCCGTGTGGAACACGAGGCTGTCCATGAATACAGGAAATGCGAGTGTATAGAAGAGCCTGGTGACCACCAAGACCTCGGTTGGGTGAAGGTTCTCGGGGGTGAACACAAAATAGAAAATACGCCTCATTATAGCCACATAGGCAGGGACGAGAGGATCCAAAGGAGTTTTGCGCCTGTACATAGGATTTACAAATCCCACAACATATGAACGGGGATCAGTACTTACTCGACAATGGAGTCGGTGGTGTTTCTAGTCTTGTGAGCATCCATGTTGGTGGAGAAGACAGACGCGGTGGCGGCAGTCGGATATGAACGTCGCGTGACACCACATCTCCAGTTTCGGAAGGTGTTCAAGTTCAACCTTCAGTGCAACGGCAGCACACCTCCTATAACGCGCATTAACATTCCGTCTCACCCCTCATTACGGCTCTCATGGACCTGTATTCGACGGGCTCCAAACAAATAATTGCAGGTCTGGATCAGATGCCACCGCGCTGACGCTAATCCAGGTACACGGAGTGTGGAAGGCGCTTGGAGCTTAGAGACGGATATGACCAGAAGGTGCATCGAATTGTCTTTCCTCCCCGTCGCCCCACCGTATCTTACCTGAGATGTTTCAATTTTTTTCATCACTCTACTTGTATATTACAAGGGCTTCTTACGGGCCACGACCGTGGGGGGTAGAATGGTGGAGACCTTGGCACCTGAGTTATGTATTAAAGGAAATGAAGAACGACTTCAGAGAGTTCTTCTATCGCGAACGCTAATTATACAGAACTCCTGGGGAACACTAAAGGCGTGGTTGGCGGAGAATTGGTTAGCTTATCGCCGACTGAAGAACATGGGTGTGTTTGAGTGGTAGAGGAGAGGGTGGGTGGAATGTGGCCATCCGGATCAGGTGCAAAAATTGGGGCACATTCGGTGAAAAGGTGTGTGACGCGGTTATTGCGGGTTGCAGAAAGACCTGGCGGGAGGCTTACATGGACTCGAAAGGTCAGAGACAGCTGATGGCGGGGAGTTAATGAAATCAGGATGGCTTGTTGCTGCCAGCAGCAAATTTGGGATCATTGCGGAATCTGCAAGTTTCACCTGGTCGGAAATGGTGCTATGATATTTACCCTTTCAACGGTGCTTCCTGAGAATGGATTTAATTGACTCACTCACGAACGGCTATGGGAGTTATATCACGCTCAGTGGCAGCGGCGAAAACTGATGTTGGCGAGGCATCTGGAGGTAGCAGGAACAAATATTGCTCCCGTGGCCGTGGGGCCCCACCGCTGTAATTGATAAAGGATGTAAGTGGAACAAGTATGCTTGCGATCAACAGAAGGGAGCCCACGGATTGTGACTATTGGGAAGGAACTTCCCGCAATTCAGTTGAACCGGTGCACCACGCCGGTCGAGATGATGCACCGTGTCACGAGGGTCAATGCACATGTCATGCTCCCCGCGAAGCTCTTCCCAATCTGCGATACTATATTCAATGTGGTGAATGTCAACAAGTAGAAGATACACAAAGGTGGTGTTTACCTGCGGGACAACCGAGTAAATGGCACAGTTCGATCGCGCCCAGAGACAATCCGCGATTTTAAAGGCTGAATGCCCCTGGACGGCGAGTATCGTTTTACCAAAGGACCTTTGTCACTAAATAAAACGTTAACAAGGGATAGTGGTTCTCGGACAGTTCTCCTCACATCTCAGAGGGCGAGCAACCTTTCACTGAACGGGACTGCGTAAAATGCTTTGGCATCGAGGGGAGCAAACCTGACAGGAACAATGACGGCTACTGAATTTATATACTTATTTCCCGGGCTTGTTTGCGAGATAAATTATTGGAGCAGCACGCCCCCCAATATGGGATCGGATCGTCGCACTGCGGATGCTTTTCTTGCAAGGTTCCTTAGTGTGTGCATTTGCCACTCTACTCCAGGCGGAGTTTTAGTACGCCGAGAGTTAGATACGGATGACAGACTGACCTCAGGGCGGGCTACTCGACGAGAGTTATGCACGTGACGTAGATATGGTGTGGCAAACGAGAAGCGCCCAAGTGGCAAATGAACCATAGATGTGGCAATTACACACGCCATTCAGCCATGCCGATCAAACACGAGAAAATGATACCACGCACAGTACTTGCCACACACTCTGGAATTCGGATAGACCGGCACTTGAGCAATGGTTACTCCCTTGGTGCTCTTTCTTTCATTTGCCACACTTGGCATGCCTGAACAAGGTTTGTCCGATACCGCGGAGTCTGTTCAATTCAAAAGGACGTTTTCTGCTGATAAAAGGGAAGGTAATGACCCTGGATTCGCCGCGAAAAACCCTTATACACGACCGGGGGTAAGGTCTCCCCCACCAACCTCGAAAGACATGAGTGGCCGCAAAGCGTTAACAACACAACTGACCGTGATCCGCAAGCACTCCAAATCCGAAGTCGAAGCACTGCACTAGAAAAAAGGAGGCGGCTTTCCCAATGGGATAGTTTAGTGACATGGGCGCTAATTCGTCGCTCGGAGCGAAGCCAGCCATAACTATTGAGATCGAGCTGGGTAGCTAGGGAGAAATCTAGTCAGCACAAGGCGACGAAGAACGATTGACCAAAGGTCTTTATGCCTAACACGCCGTGAAAATAGGTCTGTGGTAGTTCCTCGAGGATTGTCCCCGTGTATGCTCCACATAGATTCCTGAGTTCGATCCTGGTGTTGTAATCGGAAAGCCTTGGGCATTCGGAGTCAGTCGGGTGCGAACTCGACGTGACTGTAGCATGATTTTCTTGGCTGAGCCGTAGGGCAGACAACGAGCTACCGGCAGTAGGGGCCATTGGAAAGCATGTAGTTTCGAGTTGAGGAGTTTCTGTTGCAATGAAGGCTTTCATGGAGCATTTTCTGCCGCGAAACAAATATCACCGGGGCCGTAGATGGTATGGTGGACGCGTGTCGAAGTCTTTGAAGGTTTTGAACCAGCCAATCGACCCGCTGACAGATCGTCATGATGGTTCTTTGAGGGACGGCCACCTTGAAAGGGAGGGGGGACTATCCGTGGCGAGATGCTAATCTTGAAGTAGACATCTACAAATATTCACTGGGCTCATTAATTTCGCTGTTTTGCATTTTTTGATTTATGATCCTGATCATTAATGATCAGGCCTCAGGGACCGCATCTGCGATAGCCAAAGGTACTCCATTTTGCTTCAAGTTCGCGTGGGGTCGTAATCTGAGTGCCTACGCCTCTGCACTCACGAATGACGTTGCGTGTTACGCAGACCCCGACTCCGACAGAGGGAAGGCTATATATAACTTGTAAGCTGAACTGCCGTCGGATATTTCTTGACGCGGGCAGATGGCGGAAAGCAGCCTGAGAGCTAGAGAAATCGCTGATAACTGTCCTAAGCGCCGGAGAAGTCTCTGCCTCAATAAAGAACTTACGGGTAATTTAGTAAGACGCCTGGAGTTTACTATAGGCAGCCCTGGGATCTTCGATATCGGATATGCAGCCAGTCAATCGACAAACAATGGCTCGAGCTCAGCACCCAGGTTATACCAAGGGAGAACATGAGGACATGTCGTGCTCGACATACATGGTAGATACCAGGGAAGTATTTTTGCTGCAATTATTGACAGCATGATCGGAACGATCCGAGTCCCTCTGATACGACAAGGCCGGACTGGAGCTTGCAGAGAAAGGAGGTAAGAGGCTGACGTCGAAATGGCAGTAAGGCATACTGATTGATGAGCGGTAAGCCTGCCCATGTGACGATCTTTGTAGCTTTGCCGGAGAAAACCTCAAGCAAGCCATGATTGTCGCCCAGTTCTGCACTCAGGGCTCGAGCGCTAGGTGGCCGATGAGGTCATCAGAAGCAAAGCCAGGAGGGGAGTCCTGAGGGGAGCTGCTTGCCTCAAGGCAATGATATTTTCAAGTTGTGGCATTCTCGAAAACCTGATCAGATGCTGTGGTAGTTATCGGGACAGTTGGAATTTGGAGCCATACATCCAAGCCAGACGGACCGGTTTGAGCAGTTTTTGAGCAGTCTGTTGCAATCATAAATCCTCGAACCACCGGCCAAACGACCGCGAGGCCGATAGGCAGTGTATCGAATTCTTGATGTTGAGCTTGGAGACAAACGCAAGGTTGTCAGACTATGTCAAGACGGTTGAATACCGCGCAGAGGTGTAAAAGATGGCATGATCATTATTCGATCAATGGGTTTTTGGGCTTGAATCTGCCTGCACCTGACCTCCGCCAATGATCATTCTCGCTACCTTTCCTTCTGCGTCTTCGATCTCCACTTCTACATTCTGGGAGGCGTCCAAGTGCTCATCTTCGCCTGCATCTCCTACAGCTCCCTCCCCCTCTTCCAACTTCATCATCTGTACCAGCCACCGAGCTCCATCTTCCCACCCTGCATTCTCCGCCTCACCGAGAGGTGATCTCCCGGAGGCGTTTTTGATATCGATCAAATCAGCGCCTGGGCCGGCGGGGAATTGTATAAGCTTTTGCGCGACAGTGAGATGCTGATTTAGCGCAGCCCAGTGTAGGGGTGTTGACAACGCCTCATTTTGTGCGGATATGAGAGATGGGGGTACGAGTGGTAGCAGGTATTCGAGCACGTCTACGGCACGCCTTGCACTTTACGCAACGTCGATAATTTCGTCCCGGGTGCTTACCTACGTGTCCATTGGCGCAGACCATGTGCAGCACGGTGTTTCCGTTGTTATCATGAATCGTGGGGATAACGCCCGATCCGAACTTGGAGACAAACTGTTGCACCTCCTCTAGTTCGCCATAGCGGCATGAAAGAAGAAGATCATCCAAGTCATCATCAGATGGCGACGGACGCACAGACATAGTGGATAGGGATAGAGATATGATCGGACAGCAAAACTTTTGCAAACTTTCGGTCTTTTTTCGGCGCACTCCCGACATTGCGACCAGAAACGGCCAACAGAGCTGCTGACTAACATCTTCCGGCCGCTCCCTTGGACCTTGGTAAACCGCGAACTGCTCACGGACACGTTGCCAGTGACTGCGCACACTTTGATCCCCCTGCTCTGAGAAAAATAACAGCTCGCGGCTTGTGGATCTCACACAAGAGTTCTGAACTCTCCATGGAGACTTTTAGAGAATCCACCCTAGTGGGGCACACAGCCTCCCACTGGCGTGTCCGCCGAGGCTCGTGAGCCGGCTTCCAGACATGGTGGGAGCTCATCTGACAGCTCCGTTCCTCTCTCAGTATGGTTCGGTTCATACTTTTCTTGCAACATTTCAACCACAGCTTTGGGTATACACAACACACTCGTTGACTGCGATGCCGAGCCAGAGGTGCCGTTACCTAGTATTTTCTTACCTAGCTCGGATCGAAGCCCTTGATCCCAGGCTGTATCGAGTTCCACCGACCATGTGCTCCCTGCCCGCACAGTTCCTGGCAAGTGGCCAGAGGGGGACGTACCCGAGACATGTATGCCATCAATCTGCAAAAATTGCCAATCTTTAAAATTGGATGCAGGTCGCCAGCACCTCTTGATTTCACATCCCCTCCTGCGGGTTTTAAGGCATGCAGATATCGTGGTTACACCTTTGAGCTCTATTTCTAGTCTCCCCTGCAGGCCAGCGTTCTCCCCCCCCTTATCTTCTGCTCGTGTCCCCCTTCCCGGTGTTATCCTTTCGCTTTCGAACCTAATCATGGCGCACACAACTCCAGCCGTCAACCTTGTCTGGGCAATCATAACAATCCTGGTCAGTAACGGCTCTTGACGTGCTTTTGGAAGTCGGTGTTTACGCACCACCCCTTACAGCTGGGCTCCTTCCTGGTTTTCCATCTCTGGTCGTTTGATCGCTTCAAATGTCTCAAGTGAGTCTTCTCGTTCTGGCAAAGGTGTGATCCAACCAAGTTGTAGGTGGAACCAAGGTCCACATTCTGGAGCGTTTAAACGTGTCATGACGGTGCGATGACGGGTTTTTATAGCTATTCAAACCATTAAACTGACAAGACGTTCCTCTAGTATTCATACCTGACAAGCGTACCTCTGATAATTGTATACGCGGTGGGATTTGCGATAATAAAGTATGACTACGGATTCACGGTCATCCCGGGGCAAGGAAGTAGGTGATGGCCCTGCCTGTGAGTACACATTGAGAGCTGATATCTGCCCGTGTCAGTCATGCCTACCCCCTACGAACTTTGGAGTGATAGTGCTCAAAGTGCTATACTTCCGCTGTACCTTTGTTTTGCCATTGCTTGGGGACTCGAAATGTAAGTCGAGAGCAATCTCCTTAGTCACGATTAACTCATTGGGAGTAGGGTGTCGCACTTAGAAGGTAACGGTGGTGTTTTGACTGCTCCAACAATATATCTCACCCGAATGCTCGTCCTCTATTGGTAGAGCTATGCTTCTGGCTCTTCTTGGTAAATGCAGGTTCGGCGCAGCAAGATTGGTTTAGGAGTCTCTACTTCAAAACGTGGGCGTTTGGCTCGGTGATTGCAGTCGTTTACATGCCTCTCGTCACCATTTTTACTCGGGGCGACCCGTATAAGGTCATTCTATACATTACTTTCGGAGCCAAGTCGCTGATATCTCTCCTGTGGCTGATAGTGCGAAGCATACACGTTCTTGGCCGGGAGCCTCGGGAGCTTGTCGCTAACAATATGGTTCCTCCCAGTCCTGTTCGTACCATCTGTTGCATTCCACCTTCCGTTCCGTTCCTGACGACTTTCGCCTTTTAGATGGGCATTCCCTGGATTCCTTCGTAACTTGGTGCGGCCCAATGGTACACATATATAGCATTTTTTTCACCGGGCCTGTTCTCTTAGAAACAGTCCAACGTTGACATGAGGACGATGGTGCGGCTTACAAAATTCCACGAACTGAACGTAAGTCTGTTCCACATCGACGCTCAGCCACATCTCAGAGCTGTTCTCTCAGTGCATTCGCATCGTATTCCGTTTCCTCTTCACGGTACCTTTTGTCATCCTTGGCATTGATGGCGTCCGGCCACATCAACACATCAATGATAAAATGTGCTTTTGGTTTTCACTATCTATAGATATTTGCGACACTGACCGTTGCATCTCCATTCTAGGTTCCCAACCGGTACGAGTGCAGCTAACTTGATATCGCGCACACCACTAACGAAACTCGGCCATCAGATCTACTGGCCATGATCGCCGGTGTGGGTTGTGTTGTCTCTTCCGGTATCACTCTGGTGGTGTGTTATTTCGTGGCCTAGTAGCAATCAGCGCCGACGTTTGACCGCAATTCCACAGATATTCTTTCCGCGCTCGATCGAAGGCGAGATCGCGTCCAAAGAAGCTGCTCAGGAGCGTCGACTCCAGTCCACGATCGGACGCCGAAGCATAGCCCAGTCTCAATACTCCGAACGTACGCAATTGCAATACCAATACAACTCGCCCCGGCCCACTCCGTCACCGATACCTCGGGGCTCCGTGGCATTACCGAGCTACGATGCGTTTAGCCATGGGGCCACCTCGCCGTCGAAGTTTGCTATGGACGACGTCGATATCGATATCAAGCACGTATCACCGACACTGTTGATGCAACCAAATCGGCGGACGAAGGACGGGGATGTGGAACTTGGCGGGGTGGTTTTAACGGAGGCCAGCTTGACCAGGCATAACACGACGCTGAGGGCTTCGAGCGTGAATCACCTCGTGCATAACTTCAGGTCACCGATCGGTGAGTCTTTGAAACTCCTGGCTGCTTAAAGTCGGTCTCCTCACGCGTTCAAACTCGTAGAACTCGGCGAGGCACCCTATTGGTATCGTTAATCCCGTGGGCCAAAGCCGCGTGAAACGGAGCACTTCCGGACAATGGCATTGTACTTTTAGTGATACTACACATATCCCGGTCATACCTTGTAGCTGCACTACATGACTGAGTCGACTGCATGCATTCATTACCATCAGTGTTGGCGTGAGAACGTCTGAGAACGTCCTCAACATCTCGCTCACCAACCTGCCTCTTGCAATTGTTTCACTGTGACGTATCTCACACCAGCGATAGCATCATCCTCGGTGCTCACCTATTGGAATACTTCTCTGTAACGCACCCATTAAAGCTAGCCAGCCCGATCTCCAAGATGTGGTCAGTGTCTTGTCTTTCCGGAGGATGCCTATCGCCCTAAAGACTGAAATTCTTCGGCGGCATAACAACTCAATACCCTCATACTCCTGCCCACCGATCGCATTCTTTTTCATCTTCGTTGCAGCAAACACGTTTTGAACGCTCAAGTCTCTATTCGCGCACCGTGTTGCAAACAATGGTTTGATTGTGCGGAGTGTCATGCAGAAACCCAGGATCACCGACTTGCGAAGACCACTGAAATGGCGTTCATTTGCAAGAAATGCAAGAAAGCATTCCGGAAGGATATGACGAGTTACGAGGAGAGCGATGAGTTCTGCCCACATTGTGACAACCATTATGTGAGTTTTGCTGCCATAATGTCAAGGTATCTTCAGCTCCTACCCATGTCCTAACGTCGCCGTTGCCAACTGCGCAGGTCATCGACGCAAAAACTCCTCAGGCTGCTTTAGGGATAGAGGGCGAAGATGCACGAATCGATGCACGGTAGGCCAAGGTGCACGCTGGAAAAGCATGCAGTGACTAACGGAGATTTGCTTCAACTCTATCAGCCTACTGAAAGACGATCGCATCCAACAAGACCCGAAGCGCTCTCTCTTCGCTCAGGATTTTTCGGGACGTATAGGTTGATGGGGTTGCAGCCGCCTGTCTCGCCCCTCATGGGCTTTATTTTTTTCCTGGTCGCTTTGTGACATGGCTCTCAGGCCTCTTGACTGGGGTGTACGTTTCAATTATGAACATAGAATAATGGCGATTCTCGCTTCTTCTCTTTTGCGCTGTCTATGTCTGATCTCGGTGGAAAGCTACCGTGTGTCCCGACACATTTCCACAACTCCGACTTCTTGTTGTGGAGCTAGCAGTTTGCACTATTTCCGCAATTCCACGTCTCATGCTCAACTTCCCTGTCCCGTTCTAGGCTTTCGCTATGTCGCGGCCATGGCCTGTGACGCCACTTTCCCTGCGGTCATACTCTACTCAGTTGAAATACCGTTGGGAGCCCCTGACGTTGCATGACAAAGAGAATGACACAACGGTCGATCGTCCCGCCTATATAACGGGTTTTCACTTGCCCTCCTTTTTACTTGTCCTCCTTTTCACTTACCCTCCTTTCCATCACAGACCACGACAAGTCTAACCCCGCAAACAGTATGGCGAACACAGCCCTCGATAGCAATCCGCCTACCGGTGACCGCCATATTACCACCCATGCCTCTGACTGGCTATGGGCCGTCTTCGCTCTTATGCTCCTCTCTATGTTGATAAGCATCTTCTGGACGAGCTCGGTGAGGTCTCCACCCAATGCATCGTCTCACAATTCTGATTTATTGTGTTGAAGAGTATCAGGCGAAATAGGACATTCCATCAAATACCAGTGATCGTCCTGACTGTGTCCACCATAGCATACTTTGCTATGGCATCTGATCTCGGTTACACTCTCATTGCTGCTGAATTTGGCTCTCAGCCGACCCGCCAGATTTGGGTTTGTGCTCCCCCCCCTCTTTTTGGATCGCACTAAATTCCGCTTTCTCCAGTATGTGCGCTACATCCAGTGGTTCATCAACGCCCCTTTGCTGCTTCTAGGATTGTTACTCCTTACGGGGTTGTCGGCCTCTGACATCCTCACGACGATGTTCTTTTCCTGGGTGCTAGTCGTTTGCGGGCTTGTAGGCGCACTTACACACAGCTCTTACAAGTGGGGCTTCTTCGCATTCGGTCTGTTTGCTCTGTTCTACATATGGTGAGTAGCACGTTTCTCGCCTACTGTATTGTCTTCTGACTGTCTTTATAGGTACCGTCTCCATGGACATTCTTCACGCTTTCCTTTCCGAACGGGCAGCGGTGCGCGTACTGGCTTCCGTGGGGGAGCTGGCTACCTCTCGTTTATCTGGCTCCTATACCCCATCTGCTGGGGCCTTTCAGAGGGATCCAACCGCATCACGCCCACCAGTGAAATGGTGTTTTACGGTATCCTTGATATCTTGTCTGGCCCCGTATTCTTGGCGATGTTCATGTCTCGCGTGCATAAGCTCGATTATACAGAGCTTGGTGCCGTTGGGCTCGATGCTACTGGCAGAGGCGTGGTAGGCGAGAAAGGCACCGGTGCTGTGCAACAAGGCACGAGAGGTGCGGCACCAGGTGCAGGTATGGCTCCTGGTAATGCGGGCGGTATCAATGGTGCTGGCGTGGGCGCCAACGGCGCAACAGATGGGAGGGTTTAGGTCCCCTTATGGCTTTACTGTTCTGCTTTGATTTCTTTTTTCATGTAAATGCGATATGCCTCCCTTCAGAATATTCCGATCTCAAGCTCATGTAAATTCCCACTAATTTCTCAAGTCATAAATAGTAAACCATTTTCGGCTCGTCGAATATACATCAGCTACCTTTGATGCAAATTATCGGCGTGTTGAATGTTAACTTTCCGATAAAGGACGTCCGTGAAGGAAGGCTCGACGATGTTTCTACTGGTCGGCCATGGGGGTGTTCTTCCCATTGGTTTGGGTCGCGAGCAATTCTCCAGACGTCTCTCTCAGGCTCAGCGGGGCTGGCCCTTGCTGCTGGTGACTGCCACTGAGTCAGGAATGCCTCTAATATTATAGGGCGCTAACAGGAACCGTTGTTTGGCAACACCCTCCGAAATAAACAAATGACCTTGTCACGCCAACTTTGATCCTGTCCACCTCGGCTTCAAGTTCAAGATGTAGACATGGTCAGGACACTGCCAATGCAAGGCTCTGGCTTATCTACTACATAAGACGCGATAAATATTTTTACGTCGTGCTTGCAGACCACACTGAGCCTCCAATAATATTTGCTCAGCTGGGATCATCTCGCAGGGTTACTTCTTCGCAGAGGTGCACTTGGACGACCAACTTCGAAGAACCTTGACGTAAGTGCATTGTGTCGCGCCTCGTTGGGTTTCATATATATCGACTCACAGCATAGAATTTCCAGCGATGTAAGATATATATCCGCAGGGGATTCATGGTGATATTATAAAGCGAAACGAACAAGCCAGTTCGCTCACTGTTCATGGCCAGCAGTTATCTGGTGCTTGACCCGCCCATGCGTCGATATCACCTCCTCGATGATCCCTGTCCTGAGTTTCTATTGGGTAGGCGCATATTCTGAATATCGCATTTATGGACTGAAGCACTCACAAGATAGGCTGTCACCTGCAGGTGGCCTTGTAGTCGTTGGCGTGGGGGTTCGGCCTGGAGTTTGGAGAGTGTTACCTAGCTTAGGGCACAGGGATCGTCACAGATGTCTATTCAGAGGAGAAAGGCTGTCAGGTAGCTGTGTGGGCAACACTATGATGCTAGCACAACCGTAACGACGAGGTCAGGAGAAAAGATTTCCTCACTTTTTGCGATCATCGGGCGATTTACAGCCCATTTGCATGCCGGGTTTAAATGCGTCTGTAAGCCGTAGGCTGTACAACCACGCCTAAATGTGTGAGCAGGTCCCAAAGGACTTGATGATCAATTGGGGTGGCAGTGTGTGCTTGCGGGACACCGCCACTGGGCGCTGCAACTGTGCAACAAGACCGCTCACTCCCAACGTCCATCTCGACCACTGGTCAGGTTTAAAACAACGACGCTCTGCACGGAAATTGCTGTACCTCTCTTCGTTTCAGGCTTAAACCACTAACTATGTCTGCCAGACGGCAGTCGTCGACCACATCACTGGCGAAGTTCGCTCGGACGAGCTCACCCGATACCTCAAACCGCTCATTGGACTTTTGCAATGCATTCTGGGGCGCTGGCGATGGAGGCGTTGATGTGCTCTTCGCCCGCATGCGTGGCGCTGCGAGGACCATGGAAGAGCTGCGGAATTTCTGGAAAGAGAGGTGAATATATGTGCGCTGATTTTGCTTCCACGCTTCCTTAACATATCGGTAGGTCTTCGATAGAGGAAGATTATGCAAAACGACTTGCAAAGCTGGCGAAGATGCCGATTGGGAAGGACGAGATTGGGTGAGTTCACCTCTTTCCGTCTTTCTGTACTGTGTCTCGGGGGTCGAGCGCCCAGATGACGCGGACCCTTCAAGCGCCTATCAAGCAGCCAGCAATGTTACGTCCTCTCAGTCCTTCTTGAAGGCGGCTCTATCAACCCTCGGTTTCATATGACAATCTTTCTGATCTATCGATTACACTTGCAGTGAATTACGGAATTCCGTTGATACCCTGCGATTGGAAACCGACAAACAAGCGGGTTTTCATTTGCAGCTCGCTCAACAGCTACGCTCGGACATGGAAGGCCAAGCCGCCGTGTTTCTCTCAAAACAGGCGTACCACAAAAAGACATATCAGGCGGCGATCGAGAAGGAATTCAAAGTCAAACAAACTCGAGAACAGCACGCCGCCAAGGCACGCGAGAAATACGAGAGTGACTGCCTCCGCATCAACTCGTACACCGCACAGTCCACGCTCGTCCAGGGGAAGGACCTCGAGAAGATCCACCTTAAGCTCGAGCGTGCGCAGCAAACTGTCCAGGTGAACGAGAACGACTATGCGCAGTTTACGCGGGTATTGCAAGAGACCATGCAGAAATGGGAACTGGACTGGAAGGCATTCTGTGACAGCTGCCAGGATCTAGAGGAAGAACGGATGGAGTTTATGAAGGATAATATGTGGGCGTACGCTAATGCTGTGTCCACCGTGTGCGTGTCCGATGATGAGGTACGTCAACCAGCTATCTGTTGCGCGATCATCGGCCCACGAGTTTGCCACTTGCTGTTTAGTCTTGCGAGAAAATGCGTCTTGCACTAGAGCAGATGGAGCCCGAGAAAGACATGGAGAACTTTGTCCGGGACTACGGCACCGGAAACGCCATCCCAGAACCTCCAACTTTCGTCAACTATACCAGCACTGACGCCCCTCCGCCTTCATCGTCCCGCACCACTACCCGACCTGCCGCTTTTGTGCGATCTACCCAGCGCGCCACGGCCCCGCGTAATCCTCCCCAAGCCGCTCAGGAAAGTGAACCCGTGGATGATACCAACCATGCTGGCGTCGGGGCTGGCGGGGGTGGAAGGGGCAGCGTCACTACGGAAACCTCTCTCTCGAGGAGTGGCACAACGCGATCGCAGAGGAGTCGCTCGCAGACAAACGGTACCTCTGCCAATGGTCATATCTCTCCCTCTAATGGAGTACAGAGGCGTCCTAGCAATGCCGCGAGACCAGCCCAGGGGGATCCTGTCGATCCGACGGTAAGCGGCACAATGCTGGTCATTGGTAACAAAGCGTTCGACGTTGATCCCAACAAGGATCCCCAGCAGCAAATGGGAAATCAATCCCGTACCTCTCCCCCCATCGGGAACCAGAATGATCCTCTGGTCCACCAGATGGAGCAGCTCAATACTGCGGTGGCGAATGGGCCGATGAGGAGGCCTACTGTGCGCAGAGACGCACAATCCGCAGGTGAATCGCGCAGGGGAACTGCGGAGTCTCTCAATGCTCCTTCCCCCAACAGTGCAGGTACCAATGGTGGCTCTCGTCGTGATTATCGAAACTCGGCTGAGGTCGTTGTAGGCTCGTACCCGATGGCACCCTCACGCTCAACCTCCCCCAATCCTCCAAGGGCGGCTCTCGCAGGTCCTCCTCAACACAACCCATCGTCATCGACCTCCAATGTTAATGTCGAAGCTGTAGTCAGCGGTTATCAGCGTCCATTCCCCGGAGAGCCCCGATCCCGCCGAAACAGCTCTGTTGGTCTTACAGAGCCACCTCCGAACCATCACCAGGCCGGCGTCCCGGCGCCAGATCAGAATGGAGCTCGGCCGACCAGCGGAGGGTACACTGGCATCGGTACGGGGCAGTCATTGGCCACTCGCCAACAATCCCCTCCCAGAGGGGCCAGCCCCGGGGGTCAGCAGTACCGAGGGTACGCACCTCCTGCAGCTGCACCTGCTCGCGCACCATCCATATCGCAAAGGCCTATCACACCAAACCCAGTAGGCATTGCGCTTGGCTCAGACGGCCGCGTCCTTATTGACAATATGGTCCCTCAGCGGCAACCATCATACGGACAAGCGCAACCAGTCAATCAACCATACTCCAGTCATCCTGACAACAGTCGTGCGGTCCAGCCGCGCAATGATTATGGTCCAGTGACTGCTCCTCCTCCACCTCCGCAGGGGTATGGTGCTCCTCCCCAAACGCAGCCTACGTCTTACCCCAACTATGGCCATCCCCCGCAACCCGCATACGAATCTCATCAAACTGTGCCCTACCAACCGCCACCGCCGCCCCCGCCACAGCAGAACTACGGATATGCGCCGCCCGCTCGCACAGCACCCTATACTGCTCCAGCTGCCGTTAACAATCAGTACAATCAAGGGCGTTATTATGACCGCGGAGGACAGTACCGCGCGCCGAGTCCTGTCATGACAAGGTCGCCATCACCTCAGCCGCCACGTAGCGCCCATCCGCCAACGGGGGCCTACACTGATGATGGCAGACCCATTCTTTTCTATGGTAAGTTCTGCAATCGATTAGAGATAGGCAAGTTCGTTCCGCTGATATCCTTGGCGCTTCGCAGTAAAAGCACTATACGATTATTCAGCGACCATCGATGAAGAGTTCGATTTCCAATCTGGCGATATCATTGCAGTCACGGACACCCCGGAAGATGGCTGGTGGAGTGGAGAGTTGTTAGATGAGGCCCGAAGGCAAGCAGGCAGGCACGTGTTCCCGAGTAACTTTGTATGTTTGTTCTAGTTCCCTCCCACTTTCGTTTCGAATGTTCGACGCGCCCTCGCCCTCCCACACATTTACCTCATCATCTTCAATGCTTTCCCTTTTTGCTTTGCACGCTCCCTACTGCCTTTTTCTCTGTGCTTCTATGCTTCCTTTGTGACAGTATTACCGGCATGTGCTTGTGTTCTGTTCAAGATCTGGCCTGCATACCTCCGCGTCCGATACGCGGGAGGTACCATTGAACCACCAACCACAGGGATCAGACAGCCCCATCAAAATCATTGCAAACCCAGTAAATCCCGTGCAAACCAAGCGATACTTGTAGCTCCCATGGCAGTGCCAGCAGACGCACTGACGTCGAGCACCTGTCAGGCAAATTGTCGAGATTGTGTTAGATTCGTATATCCTTGGCGCCGACATCGTTAGTCCGACATACACGCCTCGACACGTTACCCGCTGCCCCTGCTGGCTCCATAAGGACCCCGCAAGATGGATGACTGGCACATATGGGGTAATTCGCCGCCTTACAACTTTTGAGGTGAGTATTGAGATCGACAAGTCGGACTCACTTTTGCCTCCGCTGTCCGTCTGCGCTTCGCTGCATTGTTCGGTGCCGGTGCACAATGGTGACCGGAGAACTGTGGCAATGATCAATGCCTGTCAGAATCTATCCAATGATCCATCTATCACGGGTCTTCAACTGAGTTGCCACAGTTTGACACCTGGGCGGTGCAAGGGGGTCTTCGTGGCATCGAGCATCTTTATATCCAGGAATGGAAATGACGACCCACGGGCATGATTTTCTCCGTGATATTCGGTCCACTCGCCGCCAAACCCTCCAACGTTTCCAATTCACGCAGTGTAAGCTACTGAAAGTCTAGCAATCTTTTATGTCAGTGTATCCCAGGAAACATATCGCTACGCCACTGTTACATTCAAGGAACTAATATTGGAATATTTGAAGCGATTAGCTCCAAGTCGTGGTGGGTCCCATGATAATTGTCACGGACCCACAATGGATTGGGATGCAAATTGATATCTTTCTGGGACCTGGCCGGCGCGATGTTATCGAGGGGACCCTCATTTTGTGCTAGCAGCGTCCGCAATATCTAACCGCCGGAGGAATGCCCGAAAACCAGGATGACCAACATATATCAACTGGCCACAGCCGCTAAAGATCAGATATAAAAACCCGGCTCAACTGTCGTAGCCAGCATCCTTTTTTTTCGTTCCCCCCTCCCGGGCTTACAAGTCCCCTCTCCCTTGTGCAATTTGTACCATCGGTGTTAGCTATTGTTCTTCTGCCTCTTGTCCTTTTGTGAAACACCTGTATCCGAGCTCCATCCTCTTCTGTCTCAGTCCATCCAGCTCTTGTTTTCCTTCGCATTTAATCCCCACCTTCACGCGATCTAACGACAGGCAATCATGCGCCCGTACGCCATCTACGAGCACCCCGACTTCACCTCACCATCCACCGTTTCCACAAACGGGTTCTCGTTCCAGAAGCTGGCAGCTGCGCTGACTGTCGTTGCTGCTTCCAGCGCAGCCGTGTATGAGATAGTCATTCACACCGGGGCTGCACAGTCGAGGTCCGTATATATCTTGTGTTGCGCTTCACACAAATAGCTCACTCTCCGGCCCAGTCTGGCTCTTCTGTAAAGGCGATGTTAGGCCCGGTTATAAATATGGAGGCAGGGAGTCAGAAGTGGGCACTTCACGACCATCACATGCATATAGAGGACCAGTGTATGAATAAGTGGCGTTCAGATGGCGCCGGGAGGGACCGCTAGTGGCGATACGCCTCTCGATGATGGCCAAGGACGGGTGTGGATATGGAGTGTAGGAATGTTGGCGGGGGCGGATAGCGGTTTCTGGCATTCAGCATTCCAGCAGGCTCCGATGAATAGGGCAGGCTCGGCATTGGTATCGGGGGAAGGATCTCAGTGTATCTCTATATCGCTATTGGCTTATTATCTTGTTGTACTTCGGTTAGCTTAGTTATGCACGGTGTCTTTGCGGAAGACACACCTTTCCGCCTTTGTGTTATTGTCCTCGCAAACAATTAGACTTGTGAGATGAACCAGTCACGAGGACGTTGTTAAAGGCAAATCAAGGGCACATAACCATTCAACACCCCTGCATTCTCTTGAGCGATGAACTCGGGCTCAAAGGTTGCCGGCAGAATGATATTTAGAGCGAAGAGAACGGGACGTGGGATGCAGATCTACAACTGCTGGATTCGTTGCTGCACCTTCTCTCTGACCGTCTGGTACGCGCTCATAATGGTCTGCTCGTTGATTACGATCTCCGTCGTGTCAGCCCTCGGTCGGCTCACTCTCGACGCTATAGTTGTCGAGTCCGTCTCCACGATAATCCTGTCATGCATGTGATCGGTCCATTGGAAGATGACGTTACAAGATAAGCACTTACCCATCATCAATTGTCTCATCCAAACAAAGTAGAACCAAGTCAAGGTTCTCGAGTACCGCGCGCTTCTCAACTTGGTTCCGGAGAAGCATATGCACAGCATCAGAGAAGGCAGTAAGGGCGGAGTACAGCATCAGTTCGTTTTCACTGGGCCCGCCAATGATATAGTATATGAGGTCGAGCGAATGCCGGTAGACTGCGAGGTGTGCATCGTAAAGTATGATATCACCTGTTCCGGAGAGAAAATTTTCGAGTGTTGGCGTGAGGGCTTTACATCAGCGCATGAGACGTACCTCCAGGCTTTTTCGTCTTCTGCCAAAGTCCCTTCTCGAATGCACGCTGGTCCTTGAGCGTAAGCAGTTCCTTGGGTTCGCCTTGCGGATGGCTCTTTGGTCGGTAGTACTTGGCTAGGACTCGATGTCCCTCCGAGTCCAGGATGAGGAAGGCGTTTACGCTGTAGAGTGAGAGATTTGAGAGACTCATATCTAGCTCGAAATATCGACCTTCAGTGTCAATTCGGCGCTGGGATGGCGGGATTTTGCCTGGCTTACCTTGTCCACGTCGTCGCCCAGTGCAAAGCAATAGACCGGAGTTTGAAAGACGTATCTATTCAGGCATGAAGATGCTGTGATGTCGCTTTGACAAGGTCTCTAATCTTCGCATGCTGGAGGCCGACGCTTTACTTCAGAAGCTCTTGTGAGATGCAGCCATGGCCCTCCGATTTAAATTGGTCTTCTTCTCTCCGAGAAACTCGACCTCAGGAATCTTAGACTCTCTTTTCAAAGAGTTTCCTCATGAACTCGGAAAAATTGGTCAGTATGAGCAATGTGCATTCATTACTCCAGGAATGGGCAAGTGTTCACCTCCGGATTACCGAAGGAAGTCGTGCTGACGAGGTCACACTGGCGCAAGCAAAGGTCAGTTCAAGCCAGGTCCGGATGCGAACCCTGTCGTCGGTTCTTCTGGGAAGCTGGAACACATCGAGGAGGACAGGGTCGAGCTCATTATAAACGACAAAGGCGAAAAAGTAGAGGTGAAGAAAGTCATCCACGCTTTGAAGATAGCGAGTCAACTCTTCTTTGGGCTCCAGGGACCCGTATTGCTGACAGAATGTGCTCATACCAGGCTCATCCTTATGAGGAGGTTGCGTACGATGTGTACCGACTGGAAGATTTTTGAACGTAAACTTTCTTCGGAAGGGCCTGTTGGAGGTCCTTGCGCTGGAGAGACGATGACGCAAATCTTCACCATGTTCTTGAAGTGGCGAAGGTGATGCTGACGGCATGGAGGTGCGTTCCCATCCCCTATAACGCGCTTGGTGGCCACGATTGTGCGGGACAATTCGAATTCCCCTTCTAAGGGCATATAGTCTCGGCGAGGGCGATTCGTGCTCCACTGAAGTGGTGATGGTGGGTGGTGTCATACTATCCCTGGATTGACGAGGACTTTGCTTTTCTCAAGAAGTTGCAAAGCTTCAACACACAGAAGTGAGGGGCAGTTTCTAAATGACAGAGGGTGTGGTGCGCGTATGGACGGCCCTCTGATCTTCTGGTTGTTCTTCACTGTAATGCATCATGCATTATTCTGCTCGGCGGCCTAATCAGTCATAATACCCACATTGCAACAATGCGGAGCAACCGTCGCCTTCACCCCCGACGCTTTGGACAAAGGCGCACTGAAACCAGCCAAAGCGGCGTCGCAGTTTCGTAGGCTTATCGGAGGCTAATGCTATCAATAAGAGTACCAGGAAAGCGTAAACTGAAGGTACGATGTCGATAAATCTGCATCAGGGTTGCGGTGTACTTGCTGATGTCGAGAGGACTGTTTGACAGGAATCCAGCGAGCTCGAGAAGCTGTACCGCTTTGGCAGTACGGTCGGCTAATAAATGGTCTACATTGTTTGGCCCTCATTTGTGGACGCGACGCGCGGAATTGACCGTATGCGCGCTTCCACCAGCTAAGAGCATGTTTGGTTGTCTTTTGTCAGTTTGTGGACGCGACTGGACAAACAAGAATCGACGCGTCTGTGGTTGGTGGACGCGCCCACACCACGAATCCCAGAGCCTTTAAAGAGTGAGACTCTCTGGGTTGTCTCTCCACTTTGCTATTCCCCTTCGCGATTTTTATTCACCACACGGTCTTATTCACTACTTAAAATGTCTGCTCCTGTTTACGCGTCCGAACTGGCCTCGGCCCATTTCCCGTTCTTCGGTAAAAGGAAGCATAGGTCAGCACAGTCACCCATCGTCGCGTCTTTCGTATTGCTGACATGCCATAACTAATTTCAAGTAACGCCTCGAGTGCTGGTCAGCTCGACTGTGACGAAAATTCTAGTCTGTTTGGTAGTCCGGCTGTTCCAAGGCATAGAGCCAAATCTTTCGACTTGGGAAGCAGTCCACTGGGAGCGAACTTAAAGGATGGCCAAACGTCAGGTTCCATCTCCACACTGTAAGTTACCCCAGCGTCTTATTCATCTGTATCAATCTCATGGGCATATCGTAGTCCAGAGAGGACGACCTACGGGCTTGCAGACTCTTCGGAAACCGTCACCTCAGGCCCTGATTCCGCTTACCCTCAACCTAGTTTCTCAAACTTCGACCAGTTTGCCTCATATGGGGCTGGGCCCCATGCCACTCTCCCCGGCGATGGTCCCGGCAATGATGCATGCGGTTCCTTCAATGTCAGCGACTTTGAAGCGTTTTGCAATGGTGGAGACACCGGGACTTTCGGAAACTTTCTCGGGCAGCCCGCTTTTCCAACCGATGATCCATTCATTAACGAGTCTGAGGCGTTTCATACGTACGTAATCCTCCCCTTCACCAGTTCTTTACATGGCTCACCCGTCGTCAACTTCGCTAGGATGAGGAAACGAACCGTCGGCGAAATGGAAAACATTCATCCGCTTCCATCTGGGCGACCGGATGGCGTTGTCGCTCCGGCGGATTCTAGGTCATTCAAACCGCTCCCACTTCGAGCGTGAGTCCCTGGGTATTATTCGTGGGTGTTCCTGCAACTCATTTACGCGCTAGCCAAAAGACGGAGGAAAATCTATATGCTCCCCACGACGTGAATGGGCGGTCCGTTCCTCTCCCGTGTATCATCTTTGTCCCATTGAAAACTAATCCCGATCGAATAGGAGGTTGTCATCTTCGTCGATCAATACCAACCTAGGAGACCGGGATGAGCCTGTGGCACTGGATCTGCCAACCTTTACTGCTCCTGTCGCCGATTTGCCGCGCTACCCAGGTGCCGGTGGTGGAACTGATGCTGCATTAGCATCTATTCCCGCCGCTCATCCAAGTGTTGCACGGGGCAGGGAGCCCGTTGTGTTCAATCACTCCTTCGAAGGCGACAACGGCAACACAGACACCCTCTTACCTCAAGATCCTCACGCTGAAGCCAGTAATCTCGCCCTGGACGATTTTTTTTCCAAACATTGCGGTCCTATTCCTGATCCCCATTTTTCTTTCGGTAACGCTTCGTGTGAGGTTGAACCGGATGCTGACGATGTGGGCCACCGGGAGGTCCCAGCCAGCGACCCAGCGGCAATGAACCCAGCGGTTCTTGCCCTTCCACGCAACGCTGCGGGGCTGATAATTCCTCAGGAACACGCATTGCCTGAACCCCAGAGCGACACTGGATACGACCCTGTTCTGCCCGAGGATCATTACAACGCTGGCATGTCAACGACGGTTGCGCAGGCGGCACCGTCATCAATGGCACCACCCAGCCAACCAGTGGCAGGCTCAGTTGATGCGCAGCATCCGCGATTTGCAAGGCAGACGCCCTTCGCACAAACCAACCACCTTGGGCAGTACTCTCAAACCACTGTATCGCAGAATGCTCAGTTCCTTGTGCCCCTGCAGCAACCAATGAACGTTCCCTACCATGTTCAGCCACTGCAATGCGTGCAGGGCGCAGGTCACGTGAACATTGTACCTCCCCAGCAGCCGCTGAACGCTCCTCAGCAGGTTCAATCCCCACAAGTCACGCTGGGTGCAGGTTATGTTGACGTCGTGCGCCCAGGCCAGGGACGACGCCGCCTGAACGCGTTTGCAGTACAAAAATGGGCAGAACTCTCAGATGCCGCTCGACAGCAAATCCGCAACGATCCGGCCGCTCGTGCTGCATTCGCTCAATCCATACATGCAGGTGGTCCAGTAGCAAGCTCTTCTGTGCATCCTCTTAGTCGAGACGTGTCGATGCAATCAGTCACCAGCAACTGGGCGCCTTCAATGTCTCACCAACCCATGCATGGCCCTTCTTCGCAACCCCTCTCGCGCACGGTTTCAATGCAATCCGCGGCCAGCGCTCCACCTATGGATGCAATGTCCCAAGCGCTCTCTCGTGCTGGCTCGATGCACACGTTAACACCCCAGTCTGCATCAATTCAACAACCGTTGACGCAAGGTAGCGCTCCCACAGTCCCTCAGGGGTATATGCATATCCTCCCGCCACATCCCAACCAAGTACCGTTTCCTCATGTTGTGCAAGGTCCTATGCCTCAGCCCCAAACCCCGATGCACATGCAGGGTTACACCTTCCTTCAGGCGCCATCCCAGCCCCCGCCCGGATTCATGCCGCCACAGGCCGTCCTGATGGTGACCCCTGAGGGACAGTACGTCTACGCTGTTCCCGGCCCTTTCCCTCCGGTCAGCATGATGCCCAGCGGGCCTTTGCAGCAGAATCCGCTCACCACGCAACCAGCCCCACCCGTAGCCCCACCCGTACCCGCTCGGTCCCGCGCTCGTCGCCTCGCTGCAAAGAAGCAACCAACTAACCAGTTTACCGTGTGCGATGGCGTGAACATCGACGTTCGATCACTCAACATCGGCGATGCGACGTTCTTTCCTTGCTTCTGGCCTGACCATCCTTGTGGCATGTGGATCGAAACCGATAACGGGGCTGCCAAGGATCACCTGGTCCGCTGGCACAACATCGAGTTCCCTCCTCTCTCACAGGGGATCAAGTGCCGTTGGCCGCGGTGCGATAGCGGTGCTCACCACAGCGAACAAAATATTGGACGCCATATTGTATCCCATGGGAATTTTGATTACCAATGCGAAGGTTGTAAGAAGTGCTATAAGTCGCGCAGGGACTCGGCACTTCGACACCAACTGGACGGGCCATGCAAGGGCAAGGATATCGTAAAGATCGTTTCACCGGATATTCGCGTCTTATCTACTGGTGCACCCCTGTCAGAGGAACCACCCAAGAAAAAGAGCCGTCGTGGTTAGGTCCATTCACTGTGTTGGCTTTGGTGAGTGCCCCTCTTGTCTTGTTTCCTCAGTATATTTTGATGAATGCGTGTGGTCTCTAGTCTATACCACCGGGCGCTGGCCGTCCTATATCCCTCGAAAATCGTCTCCATCTCTCGTCTCATGCACAGGATCACTTCCCACGCCCCCTCACGTTCCTTCCACGATTTGTCTTCACATCCGTCCACGACTCACGTTCTTTGCATGGTTTCTTCTGTCTTCTATCACTTCTTCATCCATATCCGCAGTTCTGACTGTAGCTATAGCCCAGTTGTAGCGTCAATACCCCTGGCATCGAACATAGGACTCTTCATCGTATCATCCAGCTCTTCTTCATATTCATATCATCATCTCTATCCCTCCTACCCGCCCCGCCTCTAAAGTAGTTTACACATATAGCATGTCGTTTGGCGCTTTGTAGTCAGTAGGTAGTCGTATTTTGAAGCAATATATAGGTTATGATCATGAAATTGCTAGCGACAGCGCAAAAGTCAGTAGATCAACGGACGCAACAAATTCATACAGTTTATCTTTCCTAGCGCACTCTCTGGGCTCTACACTATGGATTCACTTCACAACAGCACTTTGATCTCCTGTCTTCAGCGTCCATGCCCGGATAATCCCGTGCCAATCATAAACTTATTCGAAGATTGCCTAATTACAACAGAACAACCTGTTGGGTGGCCCAAGAGAAGTGCTTGCCTACTACAGCTATCGTAGTACACATACAGCACCTTTTAACCCCTGAAAATATTTTCAGTCCGTTCAGTACATCAAGTTCCCAACAGCCGATGGCGATCCATCATCGTTGTACAAGCACGATCCAGTGCCGACGTATGTAACGGCCTCGTTGTCGTAGGTCTGCAGCAACGAGGGGGAGGTCGCAACGAAGGGGAAGTAGAGCTCGACGTAGGACGCGCCGTCGAGGAAGGAGAATGCCTGTTGGAAGAATGTGACCCTGCACGACATGTCAGCGACGAGCGGGAGATGGTTTCGACACAGATATAACGCACTGATCTGCCTGGCCGCCGGTAGGGTTCTGGAGCGCGAACTCAGTGATGACGAGTTGGTTGTTCTGTGGCACACAGGTCAATAACCCCGAGGATTAGAGTCACAGTGAGAAAAAACTCACGGGGAATTGAGTGTGCGCGGACTCCACGTAGCTCTGGAATTCAGCAAAGCTCGGTCTACAATACCAATGATCAATTTCGTCTTGCACGCCGTGGCCTAAGAATGCACTTACCCATACCAATGCTACACGCGATCACATAGCAATTAGCCTGAGAAACACGAGAAAATTTGACGCAGAAAACGAAACGCACGAGATTGATATAGTCGTAGGAGCACTGCCCTGCACAAGCGGTGATCATTTCTGAAATCCAGCTCAAGCCCTCCCCAGAGGTCGCGCTGGATGTCACGGCGGGCAACGCCTTCTTGATTGGTAGGGGGTTGATGTATTCAATGTACCAAGAGGCAGCCTCGGAGGGGCTGGTCCCATTGGCGTCGGGCTCGTTCAAGGTGAATACGGCTAGTGTAGACGCATATATCAGCAATGAAGCCCCAACGATCAGCGAATGATCTCACTAGCCCAGCCCTGCGCGGCCTGGCGAGAAGCGAGGTCGGCGATGGGGCTCGAGCTGCAGTCAAGGCAGCGTTGCATGCCGATGAACCCAAGGCCACCGGCGCCGTTTGTTGACGGAGGAGCATAGGTTTCGTAGTCGTAGCTTTGAGCGCAGTGAGAGTGAGACCAGGGGGGATAATAATAGAACACATCAAGACTACGTACATTGCTACGACCTCTCCGTCACCATTGTTGAAGACGCCAGGATCGCTGTGTGGTATACAGTGAGCAATCGTGGAAGCAATGAGTGCGGGACCGGTAGCCTTACAGAGTGCTGTCATCTGCCAACGCCAGTCCATTAGCCAGCCGTGGAAAGCGAGTTTTGGACAGCACTCACAGTACGTCCAGCATAAGCCACGCTTACCGGCCTCGGCGGCGGCAGCGAACAGGGCGACAAAGGAAGCTACAGAGGTGAACATCGTGAACACGGAAGAGTGGTTTAAACTAAAGGTCCAGAGGGACAATGTGCAGTATTTATGTATCCCAGAGGGGAGCTCACTAGAGGCGTCACCAGCCCTATGAACCGGCAACATAAATATTAAAATATTAGCATCCAAACGTACATGCGGTCAACGTCTGACGGACCTCGGTTTTCGCAAACACCTCGAAATGTGATAGATCCATCATGACGAAGACTCGTTACCAGTCGGACATTCCTATCCGCCAGCCTCCATCAAATGCAGAACTTCGAGGGTTCCTTCTTTTGACCAACCCATCTCTTCTGTCTGGCGGAAAAAGTCACCTGACCTTGATCACTACGGGCGAAGTTTAAAGATGCCATCAGAGCTGGCATAGCTCCAACTCCTAGCTTGAAACAGAGGTCCTGATTCAGCGTCTCCTTGGACCCGGGACCGCAAGGGATGGAGACATCGTACCGTAACCAATTCCTGCGGGCTGCAACGGGTAACTGTACACCAGTTCGTGCAATCCCGGAGTTACAGAGCAACGACTCCGCCCACAAACATTCCACCGGTGCGCGTCGTCACCCATCTTCTCTGCATGGCAAGCACGACGACAAAAATAGCCACGGCTTGGCGCCCGCGTCTCCAACACTGTCACTCGGCGGATAGGATAGTTTACTTGATTTCAGCGGTGAATACGGGTCAAATGGTTCCACATCACCAAATATTAACGTACCTCTCCACAAAAGATGGTGCTAGAAGCTAGGGAATGAAAGTTGTTAAACACTGCCAGACGGTCAATTATCCGTTCGCAAAGCTGCGGAGAAATGTAACATATGTCTCACCCCTTCGAGACCAGAAGTATGATGGCACCTCTTACGTCTTAACATCCGCAATGCAAAACCTTCCCTAGTCGGTCTAAAGCATAAGTCGAGCAATACTCCGAGGGCCTACGGATCCAAGATCGAAAGTACGTGCTTCAACGTGGACTAGAAATCACAAAGATACTAGTACGATGCTTGACCGCACAGCCCTCAGCCTTTACGTTCCCGCTGCTACGGGGCGGAGACTAGAAAATGCAGCGGAATTACTCACGGGGAGACGCGAAAAAGCATAAGGCAGTCATAGGTTGATGATCAGTTATCGAGTGGGTCGTGTATGGATCCCTGGATCTGTAGGATCTGGGGGGACGAATGGAATCTGGGACAGCCATCCGTTTTGCTCCTGATGTACAATAATTACCCATTTTACAAGCGAAGAACGCGCTGGCATAGCTGGCGTCGAAGGAGATCTCGTACTGCCTTCGTTCAGGAAAAATAACAACGCAGGGAATGTGGGAGGATCGTCGCTGACTCCCAGCACAGCCCAGCCACAGGGTATGGGCGTCCGGGGGGGACGAGCAGCCGAACAAATACAGTGTCCCATGAAACGGATTCTTGAGCTTAACATTATTGGCGGATTTCCGGGACGTTCCAGCAAGGGCGTTCAATAGAAGCTGATGCTGGCTACAGGAGATAGCGGGAAACAAACGTGGGAGGACGATCAAAGGCATTGGCGTCAACAAGTTGGGAATAAGGACATTCTTGTCCGGATGAAAATGGGTTCTAGAGGGTGATCGAGAAACAAGGGACTTTTCAGATATGTTCACGGATAAGTCACTGGCGAGTGGCTGTCTTTCCGTCGTTCCGACGCGGAGTGAGGTTGGCTGTCGTGACACACGAGAGAGAGAGAGAGAGAATTTCTCTATTTATATACCGCAACAAGTAACTAAAACTACTAAGACGCGGTGCCTACTAGGGCTGTATGTATGTACCGTATACTATGTTACTTCGGGAATAATATGTAGAGTAGCTTGACTGTAAGCATATTAAGTGAAACTCTTCGCGACTATAGGCGTATTGCGTTTGAAGATTCTCGGTTCAAAATAAGATCCCCTCCCCTCTCATAACACCTCATCCACGCCAAAATCCCCATGTCCCTGTTATCGTGACACACGAAGTCACCACCCCAACTTACTTTGGCACTGTTTGGTCGCGACCCCTTCGTTGTCTCACACCTCCACGTACGAGGCATAGCGAGTGCCGAACGTGCTCATTGCATTCTATCGACATGTTTAAGGTGAACAAGGTGTTACATGAGTACATCCTTTCTCCTTCAAATACCTGCAGAACCGAAGGAGCTTCCGCCCCATGTCGTCTTGTGGAATTCTCCCTGCCTTGCCGAGAATCATGGGACATGATACACATGTACAGTGAATCGCGCAATAAGAATACAATTCCAGCTAACTAACCTCGACCAATGAGAATCAACTCTCCCCACCCCCACCTGTCTCCATACCCGCTTCCCCACCTCAATTCCATGCAACCTGCGCATAAATCCCGAGTGCTTCATTGCCCAGCACTTCGCTATACAACATAACATCCGAATCCGTGTAGTTCTTCTCCGTCTGCAGCCCGTTCACGATCCCCAGCAGCTGGGCCTCGATGAAGTCGACGAAGACGAGGTCGATGGGCGTGTCTGCGGTGACGTTGGGCGCGATGCTGCCGATGAAGTCGGGGACGTCGTAGTACGGGAGCGCGAGGTGCAGCGTGTCGTCGCCGGCACCGGGGCAGGACTGCGTGTGCGGAGGAGGGGGTGTTCCATATCAGAGGGGCGGCCTGAGGAGACAGGAAAGAGCAAGGGGAAACTCACATCCGTTGTAACATACCCCAGCGTCAAGTTCTGCGCCGCAACAACTGCATCCCTCCTCTCTGCCCCCATCTCCCCACTCCGCGCCCTCCGATCCATATCCTCCAGCCAGCGCCTAAACACCGTCTCCACCTCGCCGCGCCCAAACTCCTCGCTGCGCTTCCACAGCTCACGCTCGAACTCGCCGCGCTTCCTGCGGCGCTCGTCCGCGCCGGCGGCGTTCAGCGCGGGGAGGACCTGGTTCGCGACGGAGAAGGTGATGTTCGGGATGTAGAGGAAGGAGTCGGTGAAGGGAGAGGCGGTGAGCTGGTCGTTCTTGGTGAATGGCCCCGCGAAGACGTTGAAGCGCTGCGAGCCGGAGTTGGTGATCATGATGTTGGGGATGTCGGCGCGGGTGTTATTGATGGCGAGGGCTGTTGGGACGGCCTGGGTTTTGGTGTGAATGTCATCAGTGGCCACCTCTCGCAGGAGGACAAGGGGCACTCACATCCTCGATGAACAGAGACAAGAGTGAGCCATTCGATGGGTATGGGTTCCTTCACCGCGCATCAGCACCGCCTGACCACAACGGCACGGGATACGCGCCAAAAACCAAATACACTCACTGGTTGATCGTATAATCCTGCGGGGCAGTCCCGAATAGGTACGACAGATCAAAGTCCACTGCGAGCTCCTGCAGGCCGTATGTGATCGAGCGGCCCTCGGCTGTGTCGAAGGTGCTGTTGGATTGTTGGGTGTGGTACTGTGGGTTCAAGGCCGCGGGGTCGTGTCAGTGTCGGGTTACAGTGGCGATGGGCAAGCGCACCTCGTACGTCACCCGGTTCTGGTCCATGTACCGCCTCGTGAAGGAGATGTTGTTCGCGTTTCCCTTGGCGGCGTCGAGGTCAGCGCCTGGAGCGGTGGGCATCAGTACTTCAGCACGTATAGCACTAAAGGAAGGGGACGTACTCATCCAGCCTGAGTGATTGGTGGTCGGTGATGTTGGTTAGCATGAGTATGTGGGAGCGGCGTGGTTCGGGGGGACGCGAAGGGAGTAGGGGAGTGGGAGGTGAAAGGGTGGGTTCGAGAAGGAGGAAGGAGGGAGAGGGCTCGGAAGAGGACGACTCACCGATAGTCTCCATATACCGCCCACTCTCGAGCGCCATCGAGCGCCCGTCGTATTGTCGGCAGTCGCGGATGTGCGTGTGTCCTGCGTGTTGGGCGTCAGCGATAAGCTTTATCGTCCGTACGCGCCAACCCCACGCCAAGGTTAATATCAGCTTCCGTGCCAGCGCCAGCGTCCGCATCAGCCTCCTTACCATCCTCCGCGTCAACCTTCACGTCAACCTCATCCACACACCCACATCGACACCACCGCCCAGAAGGCAAACATCACGAAAGAACGCCACGAAGCGCAGTAGGTGCACGCAAAAACAAAAACAAATCAAAACAAGGGAAAGGAAAGCCACGCACCACCGAAGATGAGGATAGGTGTGAGAGGGTGCACGGCACGGACGGCGTCGAATACGGTTGGCCCTGGGGATGGGGTCAGCTAACGTTCTTGTGCGGTTCGGTGGGTCGCTGGGCGCGGTGGTGGAGGAAGGGGAGTATGGGGAGGGGCGGTGGGGAGGGAGAGGAAAGGAGCGACTGGTGGGGAAGAACAGGGAGGGGGGAAGAAAGGAGGGTAAGACGTACAGTTATCGTACGAGACGGGCATGTGTCTGACGGAGATGCGATTCGTTTCGTTGCGTCAGTGGGGGCTGCGGGAGGGACGGATAACGCGTGGAAGAGAGACCCACCCGACGAGGACGAACACGTCCGGTTCTTCCGCGATGGCTTCTGCGAACTGTAAAGGGAGGGAGTCAGTTACGGGTTGTCCTAGCGGCAGATCGAAACAAAGCGTCGTGGGGGTAGAGGGCAAAAGAAAACGCGTCGCGTGGGGTGGCGAAAACACAGACCACACCCAACCTCAGGCGCACACCCCACCACACAACAAAATCAATACCGAGCGACTCACCCACTCCTCCTTGACCATATCCGCGACGGTCTGCACGGTCGTGTTCACGTCGTTGCCCGTGAAATCGTACAGGACGCCGAGGGAGGTGATTTTGCGGCCTCTGGGTGGATGGGTTAGTTTTGTGTTTTTTATGGGAGAGGGAATGGGCAAGAAAGGGAATGGGTAAGGGAGAGAGCGAGAAGGACAGTTGGAGGGACAGGAGTGGCAGGTGGAAGGGGGAGTGGAGGCAAGGCAAGGCAAAGGAGAGCTAAGGCAAGGGAGAGGAGGAGAGGAGAAGAACGACGCAAAGAACGACGTACTTTCGCGTCGTGAACTTAACGTAGCGTTCTGTGCGGGACGTTGACGTTAGTGACTCATGTCCAGAACAGGGGAGAGCAAAACGGGCACGCGAGGTTCAAAACGCGAAGGACTCGAAGGAAGGGTGCAAGACAGGACAGGGTTCAATACGAGAAGATGGTACAAAACGCAAAGGAGAGAGGCAAAAACGCGAGGGGGCGGCGGTGGAGATGGAGTGCAAATCGCGAAGGAAGGATGCAAAACGTGAAAGAGGGTGCAAAAAGCACAAGGGGAGTTCAAACCATGAAGGAGGGGTGCAAAACACGGAGGGAGTCAAAACGAACGCGAAGGAGTGTGCAAATCGTCAAGGAGGTGATTGAAAAATGCAAAGGTAAAACACGAAGCAGGGGTACAACACGAGAGGACGGTGCAAACCGTAGGGGGGGGGGATTGAAAACGCGATGGAGGGGTGCAGAGCGCGACGGGGTGCAAAGCACGAAGGAGGGGGCTCAAAACGTGAAGGGGGGGAGGTGCAAAACGGCGAGGGTAGGGTGCAAAATGCGAGGGGGGTGCAAAAGGCGCAAGGGGAGTTCAAATCGTGATGGAGGGGGGCAAAACACGAAGGAGGGGAGGCAATCCGCGATGGACGGGGTGTGAAGCGTGAAGGAGGGGTTCAGAACGCGAACGGGGGCTCAAAATGTGAGCGGGGATGCAAAACGAGAAGGAAGGGTGCAATACGCGGGGAAGGGATATAAAACGGGAAAGGGGGGTTCAAAACACGAGAAGGGGGCGCAAAACGGCGGGGATGGGGTTTGAAACGCGAAGCATGGGATGTAGAATGTGAAGGGGTTTGAAATGGGAAGGGGGGAGGTGTAAAGTGTGAAGGGGGATGTAGAACGTGAAGGAGGGATGCAGAACGCGAAGGAAGGGCGCAGAACGCGAAGAGGGGGGTCGCAAAACGTGAAAA